>WOGR01007115.1:0-12595 GCA_015342045.1 Leptinotarsa lineolata
GCTTCAGGGGCCTGATTCTGTGGAGCGCCCTTCGTGTTCTGATTGTCTCCATTGGTGGCACGATGTGAGTGTCCTCTCCAGCCGTGCCAACGGGTGGCAGAACTGTCACTTCTACCACTTCGCTAGCAGACTGGAAAGGAGCTATATCGCCCTGCCGCCGAAGATAGGATACGTAATCCCTGAGATTTTGGGCGGAAAAGGCGGCATGCTCCGGATGTGTTTCACACCACAAAGCATGCATTCTCGCCATGTACCCCCTTCGCGCGAGCTCACTACTCTCGTAACAATGCATCAGGCTATCTCTCAGCTCATGCGTCCACTCAAAGCGTCCATTGTCATTGCCAGGATTGTCATCGGTAGGCAAATCATCGTTATCGGCCCCAGCACCTTGCCTCTGACCCCTCCGAACGGGTCGATTGTGGGAGCTCCTTTCTCGATTATTAGGAACCGAGTTTTGGGTCTACCGGGTGATTAGCCCTGAAGACCCACGGCTGGCACTGGGGGGAGAATAGTGTTCTCCCTCACGGGTGCGCCTGGGCTGCCGGTCTGGTTTTGCACTAGTTGCTCGGGTAAGTGGTGGCGCAACTCACCGAAACCCTCAGGTGTTGGTGGCCTCCCTCCTATTGGTGGCCCATTAGGGGCCACCAATTATTATTATGATAGCTATCCAGAACGATTTTGTGGATTTTTTTCAGGTTCTCTGGTGTTATTGCCTCATTTGGACATTCACTGCATTCTTAATCCTTGGTGTACGACCACGTTTGAAATCAGCAAACCAACGTTCAATTGTTGATCATGATAGAGCAGAGTCCTTATAACATTTTTCAAGCCATTGCTTCTCTTGAAAGGTACTTTTTACCAGTATTGTTTTTGACCCATTGTTTCGAAATCAGCAGAAGTAGTGTCACTCCTAGCATAATAACTCACAAACTTATGAGAAATATATCATGAAATTTCAACAGCTTTTTTTCAAGAGTACCGACTAAAACAGCGGCGAATCCAATAAGACTAGTGTCATCTGTGTTGTAGGCCCGATACTTTTCAGTCCAGGTAGTATGCGTTATTATAATTTGTCAAAGAGAACACTTGTATTATGTCCATTCTGAATGTTATTCGATTTAAAAAAGATACAAGTCTATCAAACACCGGGTCACCGCTTCGCATTGAGCCAATTCACCTAACTAACGTATCCTGACGTACAATTTGTTTGATTCATCTGTTTCCCAGATCCAAAACACATCTAATTCCCACCGATTTTTCAACGTCATTCTAGGTTAATGCCTCATTTCTCTTTACTCATTTCAGGTCGCTTGGGTTAGAGCCGAAGATCAGACAATTCTCAGTCTGCACACGAAAGTGGTAACTCACAACAATCGTGTTAGCGTAACCCACGACGATCCCGATACGTGGAAACTGCGCATAAGGCCTGTCAAAGAATCCGATAGAGGTTGCTACCTCTGCCAGATAAATACTCATGTTTTGAAATCGCAGAAGGGATGCCTAGATGTTTTCGGTAAGTGCTTGAAAGGATTTTATAATACAAGGGATGGATGAGATTTAATTATAATCTTGGACAGGTTAATCTTGATTGATGGGATGCTTCTGAATAATTCCAATGGGCTGTGGAATCATCACTCATTTTCACGTTGGAGGAGATTATTGGGTGCTTTCGAACTCTGTTATACTTTAAATATCTCATTATCAAGTGTGAACAGTTTCATATTAATGTAATTCATCGAAAAATCCATAAATATATCCGAGAATTTCGCATTAGTAATATCTCGCTCAGAGTATGGATCAATTAGAGAGTCAGCATTTTATGGCAACCGCTGTACTTCATTAGAAAATATTTTTAAGATTTTGTACGTATAAAATGAACATCATATAGAGAACCATAATATAACTCTGTTGCAAATGCTCTTAACCTTAGTTCACTGAGTGAGAGTAGAGAAAATTTGGCATAATATTATAATAATAATGATAATGATAATGATGAAAATAATCGTCTTTAATGAGAAACTACTCATCGATAGATGTGTAACGCAGGACTCGATACTATATAAGCGTTACCTCTCTATGGCCTGGATCGATCACCGCAAGGCATTTGATGCAACATCGCTTGAGCTCATCTTGCATTTGCTCAGATGTCTTGCGGTACCCAAAAAAATAGTGAGATGCCTTGAACAATTGATACCTCTCTCGCGGACTTGCTTCACCATAACATCTGGTTAAGTCAGAGTCCAAACAGGGTGGGTCACTTTCAGAAGGGGTGATTCTCTCAGTCCTCTTCTCTTCTGCATCTCACTATTGCCATTACCCGTTGCGCTCAGAAATACTCGAGGGTATAACTGTGGCACCACCGGAAACCGGAGGCACAAGGTCACCTATTTATTTTATATGGATGAGCTAAAACTTTATGCCTCTGGAGAAAAGGATCTCCATCAGTCCTTGAGGGTGGTGGAAGAGTACACGCTTGCTATCGATATGAAATTCGGGATAGACAAATGTGCAATGGTCCATCTCAAAAAAGGACGTTGAGGGGACTACGGAGAGGATGTGCAGCTCGTAGATGAAAGCATCCTACACTATCTCGATGCCGGAGAGACGTATACTTACCCCGGGGTGGAACAACGCCACTCACAAGAGGTAAAAGCAGTGAAAAACTCTCTCCACGGCAAGTATCAGCACAAATTTCGACAGATCTGGTCATCGGAACTGTCGGGGAAAAACAAAGTTGCAGTAACAAATATGCTTGCCGTTCCAATCTTACTCTACTCGTTTGGAGTATTGAAGTGGACTCAAAGGAGTTTGCATCTCAAATCGTCCGTTCCACTGTTGTACTTCCCCCAACAACAGGGAGGCCGTGAACTTTTGAGTTTGGAGTGTCTACATGACAGAATGGTACTGGATGTAGCCTGCAAAGTCGTCAGGAGTTCGGATCCTCTCCTCTGCATGGTCCGCGACCATGAGAAAGCAGGAATTGTTTTCGACACTGAACAAGGCGATCACAACTCTGTCACCGAGTTGGAACCCGTTCAGCAAAAGGCTCATATAAAAGTCGCAGATATCACCTCACTTCTGCGACAACACAAAGATAAGCCAGTGCATGGAGTCTTCTTCAATAACATTGAAGACCTTGGCTTATGAAAGCCAAGTCGGAAACTGAAGGGTTCATCATGGCATGCCAGGATGGTGTCTTCAACACCTTGGTCTACCGCAGTCGCATGATGGGGATAGAGGTTCCTGACACAAGGTGCATGGCCTGCCGCGAAGCGTCCGAGACCCTAGTGCACTTGCTGTCAGCATGTCCAGCATACACAGTTTCGACCTATATCCATCGACATAACGCGGCCCTAAGAGTGCTTTATTGCCATCTACGGCTTTTATACGGTATTGTCGAGACACCAGTGTTGCCCTACGCTCTGGGGGATATTGAATCCGTTATGGGGAATGAGAAGTGCCGAAATTATTGGAACTATTCGTTCCCCACCCTCAGGCTCTTACAAGCTTCTAAGCCTGATTTAGTCCTTCTCGACCACCAGAGCAAGACGATATTTGTCGGGGAGTTTTCAGCTCCTGGCGAGACGAAGATCGTCCGAAAATTGGAGGAAAAACGGATTGAATATCGAGATTTTCTCTTCGAACTCCGCAGACTATATCCAGGCCACTCTGTCAAGATGGTTGTTCTGATTATTGAAGTCCTTGGTGGAATGATGCCCTCTCTACTCTCGAATCTCAAAATCATTTGCCGCATCAAGGCAGAAATCTTAGCCGGGCAGATGCAGGAGGCTGTCATTACTGGCTCATTGCACTTGCCCAGGGCAAATGATTCTCAAACCCAATGATCACTTACCCCACGGTGTGGGGAGTGGTCGTTGGTTGATAATGCTGGCGAACCCTCCCGAATGTATCGGGTCTTCGGGGGATAGGGCCTGACCAGCGCCCACCACGGTAAAAAAAAGGAATAATATTAATATTGGGTCTTCTTCAATAACATTTGAAATCTCGGCGTATCAAATCAACTGGCCTTTGCTTTCCTTCGGTCGAGTGGGTTGAAGTCGGATAGTGAGGGGTTCATCATGGACTGTGGGATAGCGTCTTCAACACCTTGGTGTACGGTAATCGCGTGAGGTCTCTGACACCAGATGCAGGGCCTGCCATGAGGCGCCTCAGGCATTTCTGCTGACACTGACGTAACGGGGCCCTAAGAGTTATTTATTGACACCTCCGTCACTTTTATGGTACATTGAGTCTGTGATTGAGAATTAGAGGTGCCGAATTTATTGGAAGTACTCATTTCCCAACCTCAGGTAGATTCAAGATAATACCACTGACACAGTTCCTTTCGATCATTAAAGTATAAGGATATTTGTTATAGAATTTTCTGTTTCGAATAAAATCACTAGTGTTCAAAATGAGGAGGAAAAGCTGATAACGTATTGAAATTTACTTTTCGAACTCCATAAACGCTTCCCAGATCACTCTCTATTAAAATGATTGTTCTGATTGTTGCCGTGGGGGATGATGCGGGGATATTACGCGGAGGAGTCCTAGGTGGAATGATGTCTTCATTACTCTCTAATCTTGAGATAATACCGTCTGCTCAGAGCACAAGATTATCGGACCGAATGACCGCTTACTTCACGATTGTTGAAAGTGGTTAACGATGCTAGCACGCCCTCCGTGCATCCGTTAGAATTCCACGAAGTAATTAAAACGAAACGATGTGGGTATTATTCCGAACGTCTTAACCTTTTTTATTTCCCTAAATCACTAATGGTGAAAACCCCATGTTTCTATTTTGGGTCAATTTCATTAAAAATGTCAGCACTATTATTAATTATTGTTCAAAACATTTTATTTTCCACTTTTCAACACCGATATTCGAAAATTTAAAAAATTCACTCGTAGAAGAAACGGATGCTGTATAAAGGTACGTATGTTTTTTGTCGCGTATTTGGTTGAGTGCATGTGCATCGTTTAATCGTCTCATATGTAATGTTACATTTATTATAAAGTCAGTTCTCCCTAATAATTTTTAAACCACCTGGTATATCACAACGAAATTTGAAGAGTTTGAATATGAGAGAAGCTTGAGATGTTTCCAATTCATTGAACAAATCTAACTGGTAATTCATTTATTTCACTAATTGTCATTTTCTCTGGTTTGTTCCCTCAGTGGTAGAAATAATTCAATATTGGCAAGATTGTTAATTCACATTTTTATGAGTATTTTTGACAATAATGCGTGTACTGATAAATGTGGTAATTGACGAGAGGGACTGACGGTACAGAGGTGTAATCATATGCATTTTTCATCTTTATTTCACTTCTGAAAGTTCAAATTTTAAATTTGTCAAACTGGATACTGATTACAATGTAGATTGGAAATTCTACTGAAAAGTCAACAACTAGTCTCTAATAGTATAAGATTTTTTAAAATGGTACTTACTTTTATAACCAACATTTTCTCTTTAACTTCTTGGAACTCTAACATATTCTGTTCAGACATAATACCTAACCCATTCAAAGATTCTCGTTCTTGCATAATTTCTTCTGAAGGTTCTACAACAACCACTTCAGGTTCTGACTCAATATCAAGATCTATACATTCAACAGGCGTTTTAACCGTGCTATCCTGAACATCATTAAGTTTTCTTTTTTTAGTGTTTTTCTTTTTACTACAACTTTTTCTCTGCGTCCTCTTAATAGCCCTTGTTTTACCATGGTTATTGGTTCTGCTATTTTGTGTCTTCTGAGAGGATTTTTTTTCAATGTTTTTAATTTTTTCATTTCCAATTTCGTCATCTGCTATTTTTTTACATACTTCACATTGTGTCCTTTTTTGAAAATCACTAGTAGTTTTATCGGCCATCAAAAATTGAGAAAATAAGTTCTGGCGATACTTCATCAACTCGGATATAAACTGATCTGTTACCATCATTCTCTCAACAGCTTCTTGTAAATTTCGAGGTCTTTCACGAAAGTTTTGCTCTAAAAATGTCTTAAGGGTAGTGGCGTCCTCTACTTCTGTCTGAGTGGAACTACTACACTGTTCAACTTTGTTTGCAGAAACAAACTCTTTCATTGTGGTGTCCGGAACTGGACAATTGTTTTCACAATCAGAAACCAACAACTTCTCTTCATCATCCGATAGAATCACTTCTGTGTTTATTATTGCATTTAGGTCATTATCCTCTTCAATCTGTTTATCAAAACTATCTTTAACATCAGCTATAATATCTTGAGGAGCTGTATTCTCAGAATTGTGGCAATTCTCTTTAGGTTTACTAGATTCAAGGAGAGACACATCATTAACAGATGTACTGCCTGAGGGAATATCAACCTCAATTTCCTTCTTAATGTAAGACTCATTCAAAGTAGGTTTAACACCGGATTTATCCATTTTGGGCTGAGCTACAATCTCAGGTTGAGCTGTTATTATGGGCTGAGCTGTTATTGTGGGCTGAGCTGTTATTGTGGACTGAGCTGTTATTTCAGACTGAGCTATTATTTCGGGCTGGGATAGTATTTTGGGTTGAGTTATTATTTCGGTCTCTGTTTTTATTTTGAATTCAGCTATTATGTTGGAGTGAGTTTCTATTTCGGGTGTCACAATAATTTCAGTTGTTACTATTTTTTCAGGCCGATTCATTATTTCATTTTGTTTTATTATTTCCAACTGAGTTTCTATTTCGGGCTGAGTTATTATTTCAGGTAAAATCCATGAATCTTCATGTTCTTGTTTAACTTTGTAGCTTTCTTGGTTTCCTACATCACTACTTGAAGAAAAATCATCAGGTAGACTATTGTCAGTACTTCTCTCAAGTTGATCATTGGGTGTAATTTGTCTTTGACTTGGGAATTGACTGGATTCTTTTCCGAAGAACATTTCAGAGTTCAATAATACTTCATTGGTAGTAGCCTCTACATTGGTGGTGGGACCAGCACTGATGATGGGATTTACAATGGTAGTGGAACCTAAACTGCTGGTGCCATCTAAACTAATGGATGAACCTACACTGGTGGTTGGACCTACACTAGTGGTAGGGCCTACACTGAAAGTAGGACATATACTAGTTATAGGACTAATATTGGTAGTGGCATCAACACTGGTTATGGTTATAGGACCAGAACTGGTGGTAAGATCAACATTGGTAACAGAACCAAGACTGTTGGTTGGATCTAGACTGCTGGTTGAGGGACCTATGAAGTAACGCATTCATTCATATATTTTATCAATATACAGGGTAGAAGAGTATTATAAAAAAGTTAAAAGTAAATGCACATATAACTACACCTACAGGTGAAAATATACCGTGGGTTAAGAATTACAATTGAGTATCTACAAATTTGGCAAAATATGGATATGACTTCTTTATCTATAAGTATGTGTTATAAAGAATACTCAAAGACGTGAGAAATTTAACTAAATGCTATCCCAAAAAGTATTATGCAATTGTAATGGGTGGTTTAATGAGTATGATAAAAGGGGTGAAGGTTGAAATATCAGATATTGACGAATTACTGTCAGTACCTTTATGGGAAAAAGTAGTATTAAAGAATTTCATAGATGAGCCTAAAATCAAAGTACATTTTGAACTACACGTATGTTCAAATAATGAAAACAATTACTCTCGATACAAATACTGTGAAAAACTGCTGCTGTTAGAGTATATAAAAAATACGTATGAAGAAATTGCGTTGAAAGATAGAAAATTATAATATGCTACACTCCATCAACCCATTCGAATAAAGATATTGAGAAGACTTTGAATAAATCCCAAAACTCCTTGGGCACCAATACGGTTTTAAATGACAATCAACGTATGATGGAAGAGTTGAAGAAATTGAAGGAAGCTAATCAACTAAAACTATCCACAGAATAGCAGGAAGCATCTTTTTACTCAAGAAAATCATTTACTGAAAAAACATTGGGAATGGAAAGATAATAATAGTTATGAATGTTACAATATTAGTTATCTTAGTAGCCACGGAGAAAGCATTATAGGCCTAGTGATTTCAAACGAAGATCTGCAGTATAGTGTTCATGAAACTTCAAAAATAAGTGATCACTATTTGATTACATTCTATTTGGGTACTGGAAATGAATACCAAGAAAGTGGCCTAGTTATCAACACCAGAGGTAAAATTTATTATAATTGCATAATTAACAAACTATGGACCTTAAACTGGGTCTATCACCACAATACTGACGACGAAAAACGCTATTATTTCACTAGTGTTTTGAGAAGATGTTTGAATGGAGCTGCTCCAAAACAAGAGAAGCTAATAAAGCCTAAATATAGAGAATGTAGAATGAAGGCAGTAAAATATTCTATTCTAACTATTATAAGCTGTATCATTTCAAACAGCTAATAATTTGGATATTTATCCAACAATGAGGAAGACAAAGAAAGATATAAAAGGCCAGACATGATGTGATAAAAGTAATTAGAGAACAGAAGCGATTTTTTTATCAGAACGAAATTGACAGCCGTAAAGGAGATCCAAATCAAATGTGGAAAAAACTAAAAACATTACTTTTTGCAAATGCAATAACACACACTAAATTCGAGATCGATGATGGGGAAGAAGTTGATGATATCAAAATGATTCCAGATAGACTCAATACATATTTCATTGATTATATTAGCGAAATAATTAAAAATATTGATGTTGATTCACATCTTGATGTGATTCCTCCAAATAATACAAATATATGCCTGAAAAAATTCAACCTTATCAACTATGAAGAACTTTACGATATATTGTTTTCAATAAAAAAAGAAGTTACATCACTACGAATTTTCTAAAAACTGTGTATGGGAGTATAAAGAATCCATTGCTGAATCTTGTCAACAGTTCTCTGGAGTCGGTTGAATTCCCAACTATGCTCAAAGTGCCAACCATAATCCCAGTTCCAAAAGTCAAGAATACAAATAAAGCAAGTGACTTGAGTCTAATAAAAACATTATTTGCAATAGAGAAATTGTCAGAGAGAGTTGTCTATATACAATTGATGAAATTTGTAAATAGCAATAAAATTTTGTCAGAATATCAATCGACTTCAGATCTGGACATATCTGTGAAACTGTACATAATGTTATATTTGATTAGAAAATGTGATTATCTAAAAGAACAATTTTTTCAGGTCAATCTCAGTTCACCTACACTGTAAGTTAATGGACTGGTGGACCTATCAGAAAACAACTACTCCCCTGACTAATACCAGTAATACCACGAAGGGCCTTGGATCATATCTGATAGGTATCAGTGCAGGATTCTTCACAGAAGTAATTCCTGCATACGCTGTATCTGATAATTTTCAATTATTAGAACACACTTGCCGACCGGTTTCGGGCTATTTGACCACTCGTCAGTGCAAGGTAGTGTCCATCATCGTTAATGATAGTTGGATCTCAATGTGCAGTACATCAAATGAAAGGAAAACGAGTGCAAAATTCATCGACAAGGAAGAAAAACAAAGACGATGCCAAGAGGGCACTGAGTTGTATCGTCGCTAATAAAAGTCGTATCTCACATGTAGCACATCAAATAAAAGAGAAAAAAGCAGAATTCATGTGTTATATGTTGTTTATGGATCTTTTCTATTTATACTCAAGTTGACATGGATCAATGTCAATGATGAATCAACATCTGACAATACGAAGTTTCTAAAACGACGGAACAAAGAATCTTTATCTTCTTTGTTTCATTTTAGAGTATGTCATCACCTATTTTTTTCTACTCATATCCAAGGTGACATTGATCGATGTCAATGCTGAGTCAACACCGGGAGATATGCAGTTCTTGTAACGACGAAACAAAGACTCTTTATTTTATTTATTCTATTTCCAGATTATGTCATCAGTTATTTTATTATAAATACGTCCTGCGTGGCGAAATAAGTTGGTTGTATCAGCTGAAAGTGATACCAGTGACAAGTGCAACGTTTCTATTTGAAAGTGTTTGGACTTTTTCTCAGATGAATTTAATCAAATATAACTCAATTCAAAGTTGGTTAGATTTATTCAATTTCCAAAATATTTCTCAATATAGATTGGATGATTTCAGTCGAATGTTTGTTATGTCGTCGTATGTTAAGAGAGTGTTCGAATAATTTGTTATGCAAAACATTTTTTTTTTGCGGATGGATTTACAGAAATTGAATGCACCGAACTTGCATTCAATTTTTGAAGGCAATAAGCAAGGTAGCAGATTTGCCTGTGGAATCATCGCAGAGGATATTCTTTTCAAAATCTTTTTGTTTATAAAAATAGAAGTTTGCTGTCACATTTTTAACTATTAATTGACAAGTTCCCAGTTCGAAGTTTATAAAGTGATTTTTTGGTACCATGCCCAACTTTACAAATGCTGAAATGCCTGATATGGTTTTTGCATACGGCTTGGCTGACGGAAATTCAAGCGAGGCCAGACGCATCTACCAGAAAAAGTATCACCAACGCGTGACTCTTTGTGCAGCGACATTAGCGAATCTTTTCCGGTGACTTCCCGAATCTGAAAGCTTCGAAATAAATTCTGCAGTAGAACGGCCACAGACTACAAGAACTGCAAAATTGGAGGAGGCGGTTCTCGAAAAAATTAGTGAACATCCAGCGACAAGTACAAGAAAAATTTGTCAAACTTTAAATCTGAGTCACATGACAGTTTACAGAATTTTGAAGGAACAGCAATTATATCCTTATCATATTCAGCGTGTCCAGGCACTTACGCTACGTGATTCTCAACCACGTATCAAATTTGCTAAATGGCTTCAAAGAAAAGTCGAACATTATCCGCAAATTTTATCGAAAATCCCCTTCCCAGATGAGGCTAATTTTTCAAGAAATGGTATCATGAACTTTCATAACAATCAACTCTGGGCGAAAAATAACCCACATGCGATAACACAAACTTATTTCCAAGACATATTCTCTTTTAATGTTTGGGTAGGCATAACTGGAGATTATTCAATTGGACCCTATCTTCTCCCCTTACGTTCGAATGGAGATGCTCTCCTACATTTTTTGAAACACGAGCTTCCCCAACTCATGGAAGATGTTTCCATTGGTCTCCGAAATCACACTAGGTTTATGCACGATGGAGCTTCTGTTCATTTTGGTGTGATAGCAAGAAATTTTTCAGACGTAGCATATCCCCAAATATGGATAGGAAAAGGAGGCACTGAGCATTGGCCTCCGAGGCCACTGGACCTCAATCCCGTCAATTTTTTCTCTTGGAGTCACTTTCAATCACTTGTTCATGCTAGCCCGATTGAAAAAGAGAAAATGTTGGGAAATCGCATAATAGATTGCTGCGAAACGATAAGAAACACTCCGGGCATTTTTCAACGGGTGCGGAATTCTTTGATGAGGAGAGCAGAAGCTTGTATTACTGTTGGTGGGTCGTCACTTTGAACAGTTGTTGTGATAGTTGTTTTGTTCAGTTTTTATATGTTTATTTCCCTAATAAGTAACATAGTACTTCTCCGAATTGTTTTTTTACAAACTCCGAAATGTAGCTCTTTCTAATTGAATAATTAAACCTGACAATTTTTTTTGATTTGAATCGAATAAGCATTTCGATAATAAGTATGTACGGGTATACTGCGTATAAAATCTCTTGGCAAGAACCTACCATGTTTTGAAAACTTTCAACAATCTGTATTTCTAGAAAGAATCATTTTCCGTTGAACATTTTATAAAAAAAGTTGTTTATTTTGACGAGATCCACCACATACTTAGTTTTTGTAATGTTCTCAGCAACTTCACTTAGCGCCCTTGGAGCTGAATAATATGCATCGATATAGAAAATTGTATATATCTCGAAAACGATCACCTCCAGCGTTGTTGAGGAACTGTACCTTTTTTACTTGGAAAAGGTGTGGAAATTAGGTTTTTCCAAGAAAAGTACCAAAAGTTTACTGTCAAAGAGTTAGGGCAATTTGAAATAAATAATGACAGCGTACGCAGCGTCCTCTAGATGTTACATGAGAATTAATACGAAATTATGATTTCCCACGTCGAAAAATCTCGGGTACCGAATTTCGTGCAAATAACTTTTTATTTTAAAAGAGCGAACAGAAAAATTCAATTTCAACACCCTGTATCTCCGAAACGAAGCATTTTCGGGCACAAGTTCATATAGACTTTTTGTGTTGAAATTGTCTCAGGAATATATGTCACTTGAATATTTCAACGTACTTATGTTACACCCTGTATATTAACATTTGTGTTGTAGTAACTTCAAGCTCATTTTGTGGCCAGTTTTCTTATTGAATAAAACACACAGTGAGATACGAATAACTCCTATTTGTGTTGAGTTCAAGTAGTCAGAGTCATCCAAAGTATGTTTCAATCATTATTGGTGCTTCTACAAACCACCACTACTAGAAGCACAACGTAATTCGAGTGGGTTGGAGTCGAAAACTGAAGCGTTCATCATGGCTTGCCATGATGATGTTATAAAATACCGATTCTACCGTAGTCTTGAAAGCATGCCAGACCTATGGGAAAACACCACCTTCAGCTTCACTGAGGGACACTCGACGCTATCATCAATAGCCGCCTGTTAGTTTTTGGGGGCCCCATGC
>WOGR01007116.1:0-12595 GCA_015342045.1 Leptinotarsa lineolata
CTGTTATTTGTCATTTATGATCTCTCGAAGCGTGTTTGAAACTCGCATCAACAATTTCACAAAAATATAGCGCGTTGAAACTGTCATTTTGGACACTTCCAACCAAAGATGATGATGGGCCGGAAGAGCGATCTCAATAATAATTTTTGGCATACAGTGTGTACGGAGATGAAGGAATTCACAGCAACATGATGTCAAACAAAGTTTAGTCAATTCTATGCGTTAAAGTTTTTTGGAAAATATATAATAAAAGTACACGTTTGTGCGCTACATATTATTCATACGTAATATTGAAAAAATTGTTGATTACTCTATCCAAAAAAAATGAATTCAAAACATTTTCATGTGCTAAATACATGAGTACATTATTTATGTGTTTATATTTTCATAAACACATATTTATGTGCTAATTTAAACTTCGTCTCGTTCATGCGAATGATTTGAAATGAAACATCGTCTCCTTTTTTTCAAGAAGTTTCTGATTTCATATTGATATGAATTTTTTGTGTTGGTACATAACCATTCATTAATTACATTATGAACAATATTATTGCGAAATAAATAATCATTTATTGGTAACTGGATGTGATTTTCTTCAGGAGTTCTTTGAGCTGGTGCAAAAGTCCTTCTGCATGGGACACATAATAAATTCCAGATGTAAGTGTCCAGCTTCAACTATTTTTCGAGTGAACTCGTATTTATGATAGGAGTATTTTCTAAAAAAATATATGTGTCCATCAATATGTCGTGAAGCACCCATGATATCTCCTGGA
The DNA here is from genome assembly GCA_015342045.1 of Leptinotarsa lineolata. Classification (NCBI taxonomy): domain Eukaryota; kingdom Metazoa; phylum Arthropoda; class Insecta; order Coleoptera; family Chrysomelidae; genus Leptinotarsa; species Leptinotarsa lineolata. Next base: position 774 of record WOGR01007116.1, read on the forward strand.
ATTCCCGGAAATATATCTGAAATCCGTCCTCTGGTTGTCATTACACCAGGTGTTTCAAAAAATTCCACGTAAGATTTATTGTCATACAGTATATACCCTTTTCAACTATTAGTTTGGAATATCACATTTATATCGGATGTTATTTGAATTGGATGATTTTCTTCGATTTCTAAACTGCCACATAATGTTCACGTTTATTTTTATCTAATGCAATTATTTCGCCTGATGGATTTTGAAAAATTTGGTTAACAGAAATGTTTCCACTCATATAATCAACAATTTTCTCAGGTTTCGCAGGTTTCAACATGTCATTCAAATCCATCTTCCATAAATATTTGATGTAACTTACATATAATCTGTAATTTGGAGATTCTGGAGCTATTGACAAAAAAATAAAATCTGGCATTTTCACATTGCGAAGATTTTTTATTTTAGTCTGAGGGGTGTTGGATGTTTCCTTTGTTATTTGGGGGTTATTTGCCGTTGATGTTTTTATTGTTGAAGTAGATCACTAAGATGTTTTTACTGTGGTGGTACGTCGGCCATATAAAAATTCAATTGCAATTTTGTCATCTTTCTTCGCCGCTATGTCCCAATCCAAGTACATGTCCAATTTCGGGTGTTAGGGTCATTAGAAAATTTGTACCTACTTTTCCATCATGATCCCACGTTTCGTCCTTGTCTAAATGAATTTCTCTACATTCATCAGTCACAGGTGGGTGAGCATAAGCTAAAATTGTCCCAGGACCATCAAATTCCGATCGATACACTCCATTACCCATGCAGTCTCGGCAAAATAGATGTCTTCTTTGTACCAGCGATATAGTTATATCAGGTTTCTTAAAAGACGTGAAACGAATATACTCGAATTTGAAATTGAAAATCTTCTCCCATGAATTGACGGCTTTTTCAGCATTAAGCAACATTTTAGCAGATGCTTGAGGAAAAAAACATTTGATATATATTTTTTTTTCATTTACCCTGAATTGTGAAAGCGTTTTCACCGATTAGGCATCTTGGTCTTTGAATCAATTTCGGCGTATGTGAATTCAGTCTACCATCCTCGGGAAGATTGAAAACTATACTGAAACGAATCAAAATCTATGCGAGATTTTTGTGACATAAATGAACGCCTTATCTCATACATTTATATAATTTTTGACTAACTATTCTATAACTGTTCTATCCAGTAATAGTGGCATAAAAAATGACAAGTTTCAAAATGATTTTCACAATTAAAATGAGTACACACGCTAATATTACACAATCCATTGAAAAAACATTATTTATTTCACTTTTCATATTCTCCTCAACGTTGCCTATCAATAACAATCTCAGGTTGAATATGTCTCAACGTATATGTTATAACTGTGAGTAATTGTCTCAAGGTGTAGTTCAAAACACTGGCTCCTTGCTGTTAATTTATTTCTCCAGGAACCAACTTTTCATGGTTCCACGATAGATAAAGATTATCTAGGTTTTTCGTTACCTTAATTTCATCTTCAGAAAAAAAAGTATTTTCTCAAGATGAACAATTAATTTTCAAATTCTTCTAATTTACGTTTATACTCTTTCAAAGACATTTTGATTGATACTAAGAGTAAATCGCTAATCAAAAGTATATCATACGTAGTGAATATTAACGACACGCCACCTTCATTCCTTGAACATAACTTGAAGATGTCAAAATCATCGAAATCGGACAACCTGAAGTAAAAACCGGAAATGACCATTTTATTGTAGATTTAGACACTCCTCTTCATATGAAATCGAAATTCATCATTACTTTTCTTTTATCTCAATGTTTATAAACCAGGTGTTTATTTTTTGATAAATCGTAAAGATCCGAAACTTTGTTAACTCATCATCACCATTCATGGTCACCATCATCGACGATAAATAATGATGTCCTTTTGGCATGTTGGATCGCACGTTGAAACGTCATCGTCATCTCATTTTTTAGTCGTGCCGTATTCCTAACCTTTCATGTTGCGCGCGCCATCTATGTTTTTTCCTGCGTCATCTCCTGATGATGTCAAATGATAATACACACTTCAAATGAGTCACACACTGTATACATTCCTCATTAAAAAAATGGGGGAGTGGATCGCACGTTAAAACATTAGAGTGCCGTTGAATTTTCATGTTTTTTTCTCAAATTATGTATTTTGCCACACCTTGTTCGCATTGACGCACCGTTATCACATTGAGGGATCGCACGTTAGGGCCCCGTTAAATTGTCATGTTTTTGTCCTAAATGATATATTTTGCCACACAGTCTACACATTGACGCTATGTTTTTTTCTTAAATGATGTACTTTGAGACACCCTGTACACATTGTGATGTATTTTTGGCACACCCTGTACACATTGACGGTATGTTTTTTCTTTCACGTTAGCAGCCATGTTTTTTCTTTAACGCTGCACACACCCTGTATATCTCCATGGCAGCCATGTTTTTTTTTCCTTTAACGCAAGCAATTATGTTTTGTCTTTAACGCTGCACACACCTTTTATACCTCGATAACAGCCATGCTTTTTTCTTTAACGAACCATTTTTATAACGCTGCACACCCTGTACAAATTTTTAAAAACAGATTGATGTGTTTTGAAACAACACCCTGTATATCCAATTATTATTGTTCTCATATCATTTCAAGCGCGCTCGACACTTTATCTTTCCAACAGCGATAACGCCACCGGTAACATGATTCTTGGGCCATACACATGAAAAAACACTGATGAGCCGCTTCCGTTCCAAAATCCGCTCTGCTCATCTACTCGAGTCGGATTAGATATCTGACATATGATAAACCAAAGAGTAGAAACGACAGTCTCGTTTTTTCCTGTAGTAAAATTCAAAGGCAATGACTTGTTTTCCCGCGTTATTTGGAGTAAAGAATCTTTGTATAATTTTCTTTGTCTATGGTGTGACATTTGACATTGTGACATTGGGGACATTTAATTTATTTGTAGTTTCAAAATTTTCACATATTTTAATAAGTTAAAGAGTTTTGAATTTTTATAAGTTATGTCTAAGTGTTAAAAATATATTATTTAAATATCATGGAACAAAACTTTGCAGATTGTTGTATAATTTGTTTAGAAAAAAAAACGGACACCATAAATTTGGTAGAAAATTTTGAAAAATTGAATGAACTCTCCTTGTTATGCCATTGTGAGGTGAGTATTAAATAAAATAATGGAAACAAAATGAATTCAATGTAGTCTCTCATTTCAGTTTATCAATTATACAGAATACTCGCAACTTATCTGCACTTTATGCAATGGCAAATTAACTTTCTCATACAATTTTGTGCAACAAGTTTTAAAAAGTCTCCAGATTCTCAATGACAACAAAGTGAAGGTAAATATATATACATGATAAAAAATATATCAACTTTTCGGATACTCCGAGGATGATTCAAGTACAATTTTTATGAACTAGGTTGGTAAGATTATACATATTTTTATCATTGATGATTGAAGTCAGATTCTTTGGGCAATCATCAATGATAAAAAATATGTTCCTATAATCTTACCAATCTAGTTCATGAAAACTGTACTGGAATCATCCTCAGAATATACAAAAATATTTTTTTTGTCATTGGCACACTGCAGGGGTGTGTCATCAAGGGACATCATTTTTCAGTGCACTCTGCTGAAGAGAAGAAAAATCAAAGTAAAAGGTGAAGTTGAAAAGACTCATCAATATTATTAGAAAATACAAAGGAGAATAGGTCATTCATGCCCTCCTCAACTTTTTACTTCATTAGAGGGACTAAATACCCATGTCATTGGAACTGACTTATTGGTCAATAAAACTTCTAGCTTTTGGATACCCAACTACCTGTCTAAACTTTTATATAATGTATCCAGCATTAATAACTGGTCTGTCAAAGCAAGTCAACTTACTATGGTTTACAGTGAGGAATTCTAATATATTGACAATTTCACTGACTCTTCTTCATTTAAAATTTTTTTGTGGAAGTGTTTTTGTATAATTCAATATTTATTTATATGTAGTTGTTTCAAAAAAAGAATTTCCGTGTAATTCAATGTTTATATGAAAGTAGTTTTGAGAGGGGCTTTTTTTTCCATTTTGTGTCTGAAAGTTACTTCTTGCATGATCTATATATCTTATAAAGAGTTAATTTTGAAATCAACTTCTTTCTTTGGAAGATTCCATTTTTTTTGTATGAAGATGGAGAAGTGTAAAGCCAAAACCTTTATTTCCCAAGACATTTGTATTTATCAGGTTATTCCTATTGCTGATAATTGTTGAGAAGTAAGTCAACCAAATCTTTCTAAAACTGAAACATTTGTAGTTGATACTTGAAGCTTATGAGATAATAATCGTGTTAAATTCTGTCACAAGAAAATAATTAGTTCATTGTGGCTTATATGTACTAATGACTTTTTCTGGATGAGCATGTTAATGTTTTGTATTTAACATTATATTGCAGTTAAAAAAAGAGTAGATATAACTTGTTATTCACATTTTTTTCTTGTAGCATGAAAGAAATGAATCTATTACCAATGAAACAACCAGTATTCAAAATGACTTTCCTAAGTGTTCAGGTGAAGATCCCCTTCACGCTGCCCTAGAGACTGCCAATGTGACAAGAAAGTTAAGAGCTGATTCAATCAAATTTGTACCACTTGATGAAGCAAACAAAGTCATAGAAGAATTCAAAATACTAATGAATGGAAGTAAAGATTGTGTATGTTGTGATTTTTCTGGAACAAGTAGAAGATCTCTTTCTGCTCATATGCTCAATACTCATCGGTAATGCAAATATAATATAATGGTGTTTGTCTTTTTTCACTTTCATTTTAGGGAGAAAAGAAATACTTGGTGTTCTGATTGCAATGGTATATTTGAAGGTATTGATGAACACAAAAAAATACACAATAGGAAACATAGTTGTCCTTTTTGTGGAAATGAAAAAAATTCATCACGATTTGTGGAGCATATTCTTTCACATACAGGTAGGTAAGTCATGCTTGTTGTAGAATAAGTAATGTCAAATCAATTTCTGTTAAAAACATTCATTTCATTACCATCAGATAACCTCTGATGGTAATGAAATGTATGAAATACAAAAACATTACATTATACATTGTGATCCAAAATTTAAGTAAAACGACTTTTCGATAAATACAATATAGTTGCATCACTCGTCACTGAGAGGGCACTATAAAATGGAAAGGGGCAGACCATTTGCTGCAATGAATTTTAAAATATACAATAAGTGATCAATGATATATTAAAGCCAATTTAAACTACAATTTAAAGGTTGCAAAAAGTATACTGATGTTTTCTCCCTAATTGATTTCACTTATTTTTGACATGGTTTCTTATTTGGGATTGTTACCCTCTACACACACATATATGTTTAAAATGTGTTTTACTGTTAACCAGGTATCATCCCCCATATTTTTCACTTAATTTTATAGTTCAGAAACAATTTTATAGATTTAATGGAAATACTTACATCGAATAAGATATTGCAATAATTTGTAATCCGAAAAAAGTCTACAGGGATTCGTTAAGTGATCCTTCACTGGATGAATCAGTTTCATTAGGATTGATGACAACTGGAATTATTTTTTCTGATAATGAGTCTATGCGATCATCTAGATCCCACATATCTGCTTTGATTCTGATTGTTTTCTGGATACATTTTTCGCAAGCTTCTTGGTCAACTGTTTCCAGGGCACTGTATAGGCATTTCTTTACTTTACACAGTTTGAAGGTCTTGTTATTCCTTGCAGTGAATCTTTTAACTTGAGCCCAAACCAACTCTATTGGATTCCATTCACGGTGATAAGGTGGCAACCCAACAACCAACATTCCTTTAGTCTTCGCCATCTCGTCAGTGACATATCTGACGAATTTTTAATTATGACGTTTAGCCAAGCTGAGAAGCTCTGCTTTCAATATGGTTGATTCGAAAGGAATAGCTTTCATTTGTAACGACTCAGGAATATCTGCCTTCCTCCAACAAGATGTCGGCAGCTTCTTGACTTGACTCGTCTACTGTGATAACTTGCTTACAAGTATGTTTTCAAACCATTCTTAGAATACTGTGATATTCATTCCTTGATGATGATCCCCATTTTTCTTAGAATCAAAAAGTATCAATCCATCTTTCATGAATCCCTCACTATGCTATTCAAGTCACTTGAATTTTTCGATCCATACAGGATATTATGTGGTAAATTATAAGATTTTCTGTTCTTATTGATGAATGACCAAATGACATTAATCCTGTTTACAAAATTTCCGATACTGTGATGCAAGTATTATAACAACTTTCTGAATGTTCTTCACACTGTTTTCGTGAGTCAAATAATAAAACAAACATCATATCAATTGAAATGTTTATAATCTGTAAGCCTTTTTTTAAAAATATCTTATGTTTGAGTTCCGAATTGACAAGAGGGATTGTTTTTCAGTGAAATGTGGCAATGTCATTATATATAATCCCATAAAAAAATTTAATTGCTTCATCTACATCATGGCATGCAATAATTAATTGCACGCCATTCCAATATATTCTTCAAACTTTCTTCACTTTTAACTTTTTTAACGATGAATAGATCTCGATGAAAGTCTGAATAGAGATAAAACAGAACTTGCTGAATCCAGTAGAGTCGTCAGAATTCTGATGAAAGTTTTAAAATTTGATTCTATTCACTGTTTTAATAGCGAGCGCATGTCAACCCGATAAAAAAAATCCAATCGTTTGAAACATGTTTTATAAGGGTGCTTTCATTTAAATGGGTCATACTGTATACGAGTATATCATGAGGCAATTGGAAAAACATTGATGTAATAGGTCCATGTCCTAATTTAAAAACGAATTTGTTTTTTAGGTAAATTCGAATGTAAAATTTGTGAAAAGAAATTCAATTCAGAATCATGGCTGAGAAAACATATACTTATACACACTGAAGACAGACCACACCAGTGTCCAAACTGTTCAAAAGGATTTATACAGACAAGTTCACTGAAGTATCACCTCACAACTCATGGAAAATATGGTTGTCCAGTTTGTAAAAAACATTTCAAAACAGAAGATGAAATTGAATCACACGAGTGTATCATCTCAGATAAAAATGAAATGGATACAAAATTTGAGAGTATAGTAATAAAGTGTGAAATGTTGCCAAATTCTGAAAATGAAAACAGTGACAAATTCATTGTAGTTAAAGACTATGAACCTCCTATTGCTGTGAAGAAACCTGATATAAATTATTCCCTACCCAAAGAGTTTGAGTGTCAAATATGCCAAAAAAAATTCATGTGAGTTATCATAATTTTGTTTTAAAAAATTATCCCGTTGATGAAAAGTGTTGAATATAGAATATAAACCAAGGAATCAAATCAAAAATGTTTCGCTTCCAAAGAACTGAAGTTTTTTTTTTTCTAAAACTTTCAAAAATTGTCTCCATGAAAGTTTCTTCAGAAAAACCAGTTAAAGAAATGAAAGTTTTTCCAAAGTATTGCATAATGAAACAAAAATATACAGTGAAGCATATAGGCCCTAAAGAATCCATGATGATCAAAAATCATCCTCCTTAGAGTTGATTGAATGTAACATATTTCCATAGCATGTCTATAGTACGCGCCAACTAAATTGAGTAAGCGCAGTTCTGTGTTGAAAGGCTTGGGATATTTTGCCAATGTACTATTGACATCAGTTTGTGTGACCAATAGCTATCTTCTGGAGCGGGTACAATTTGGTTTTAAATACACATCAAAATCTCAACTTAGTTGGCGCGTACTATACCAATTTAAAAAATGGAATTCCCTAAATGTTTCAGGGCTGCTTCTCAATCACTTTTGATTGATCTGCCATTTGTCATTTGTATGGTCCTTGACAGCATTGGTGGAAAACATTTGAGTCGATAGAGAATATTTACAGTTATAGGTTTGATTTTTCACATTATATAATATTATTTATTGATCTTCAGAAATACAACATTCATCAACAGAGATTATCTGAAATCATTGAAAACATCATATCATTTTATAAGCCTATAATAGAATAGGCACAATAACATACACGTTAAAATTTCAAATTGCATCCACATATTTGTAGTCAAATGTGTTTTATATTGCAAGGTAACTCTCGAAAATGAAGTGGCAGTTATACCCTATTACTGGGCGATTCTAAAAATTAAGGACGTAAGGAGGCACACCATCACTAGGCGCCAAGATTCAGTAAAAAGGCTTCAAAATAGTTATTGTTTACAATTTACAGTAGCAAACGTCTTGTTTTTATGTTTTTAAATTCGTCCAGTACGATAGAAAAATCTATGTTTTTTAATAATCCTATTCGATGCTCAATAATGCCAAATCGTTCAACATTTGTTCACCTATTGTGGATCTAACATAGGTTTTAATATTTTTCAATTTATTGAAAGTACGTTCAGCAGTTGCACTATTTGTGCCTATGGTGGTGAAAATTCGGTAGAGTTTGGATATATTTGGAAATGCATTTTCCAGATCATTTGAAATGAGATATGGCAATATTTCTTCGGTTTTTACATTATATTGATTATTATTAAGGTCTCTGAATAATAAACAAAAATATTGGTATTCAGCAATTACATCAATGGTATTTATAATATCAGATTCATAAAAAATGCTGAGCTCTCATAAACAGTGTAAGTTATCTTCTGAATTTGAAATGTGTTATTCACTATCTAAACAAACAAATTTGTTCGAAATTTTTATGAAGTCTTTAAATCTATCATCCATTGTTTTGAGATGTGTATAAAGAAACATAAAACACGGTTGTGGGACTCAAAAGGGGAGCAAATGCCTGGCCAGCATCGGGTTTTTATCAAAAACTCGAAATCTACATTTTCGTGTGTTTGATGAAAACTCGACAAGGAGATTTAAGATTTTTGGGAAAATTTAAATGAAATATTGAATGGGGGCCTTAATTTGAGACAGACAAATATAATCTTTCAGTAACTGTCCCCCTCAGCTGGCCTTAATTGTGCTTAAGCATAACTCTGTACACCTGTTGTTCACATTAACTTCTCTACTTTCAATAAGATTGTAATAAGTAATGACAATAACTATTGCTATTCTTGATGGAAAAAAAATATTTGAATATTTCAAAAACCAAAACTTTACATTGAACTATTATATTTTTTCAGGAATGGTTATCGATTTCGACTTCATGTTAGGAAACATAAAGGGGCATTACCTTATAAATGTACATGCTGCCATAAAAATTTTTCGGATCGAACTGAATTTAACAATCATAAAAGAGTTCATACCAAGGAAAAGCCATTTGAATGTAGCTTCTGTAAAAAAGTGAGTTCGAAAATTAGTATTTTTATTCATTAATATTTTTTTCTGTGGAAATTCCTAAAATGCTCCAAGAGCAGTGTCTGTGCGAAAGTAGCAATTAATATCGACTTTAAATCGCTGTAGATATTAAATCCATTTTTAAAAACTGTCTCAGATATTTAGGTAAGCCTGCGGTATCTCAAACGAGAGTGATCGCGGTAAAAGAAAAACTTCCTGTTATAAAGGAAGGAAACAGTTATAACTCAGAAATGAAACTTATATAATTATCTATTAACATAAACAGCTTATCAAATCATGTCTTCTCAGTGATGAGGATACAACATACCACCCAAAATTATATAACACACTTGGAATCTGGCACAGGTTCTGAACTATTATTATAAAGAATAATGGTTATGAATCTGTATCTAATTCATTATTTGGTTCCTCCCCAGTATATATATACTGTAGGTTCACCTAACCTAACTAGACTTAAAGCCGTTCCAATACAGTCATTAATAAATATGAATTGATATAGCGAATTAACTTGTAGGGTTAAAAACTCTATACATATGATTAGGAAGGGGGTTGTGTTTGGTTGTTAAAGTCACAATGATTCATTAGCAGTAAAAATACAGTAGCATTAGGTTGTTGTGTAGCATCTAGCTGTTGGGCTCATGGCTGATAAATATAGAAAGATGGTGGATCTGAGATCTGAGTCTTAATATTCTTCGTCTCAGAGGTGGGACTGATGGTTCCTGGATAGATTTCAGTGGTACTGTATGACACTAAGGTCTATGATGTCCTAAATATCACTCATGCAACTATTCATGCGCCGGGTGCAACTAATAAGCAACTGACAAGGTAAATCGAGGAGTGTACATTTCGAACTACTGGATAGGAGGTTGAAGAAGCAGGTCTGAGTTAATGGGTGGCCTGTATAAGGGCTTCTATATATATATTTGAAGGATGTTTCTCAATGGAAAACCAACAAATTCACAAAATGACATTTAGTGAACAATAACTACAGAATATTAGTTTTCCCAAATTTTTTTTTCAGAAAAATCCGCAATTTGCGATTCAAAAGCACGTTTTCAGAACCTAAAGCACACCAAGTGTGGATAGATAATGAATGAATGAAGTGTAACAAGATGAATTGGACATCAAGTTGTGATTTGTCCTTGGTGACCCATGAAACTGAAGAATTCTATTTGTACAATGACGACTATTCTGAATCATAATAGATCTCCTTTGACAGGTATAAGCTCCGAATTATTCATTACAGATCAAGTATTAATAATGAAATAATATCAGCCACGCCCACAGCTATTTAGGCAGATGCTTTTTTCGCCAACTTGACTTTATTGCTCTGGGTGGATAGAATAAAGCTGGCTAAGTCAGTCGAACATTTTCTGTGAAAGTATATATAATAAAGAGATAAGTCCCCCAGGATGATTTTTTTCTGGATAGAATTCAGCAAACTCGGGGTATGCTTGGGCTACATTATGTGAGAAACACTGTTTGAATTTTCAGGAGAACTCAGACTCACTTCTGTCAGAGAGTTTCATTCATGGATGCTTCTATTCTCGATTTGAAAAACTGAATCGTTTGTTACAGATGTTTTCACAAAAATCTACTTTAACTACTCATATGAAACGTCATACTGGACGACCAGAAGTTTGTGACATTTGTGGAAAGAGGTTTTGCAGAAAAGCAGAGTTGAAGATGCATTTAAGCAAACATAAGGGTAAACACTTAGTCTAGTTTTTGAAAAATATTTTTCAGTCTACCGAGACAAATTTAAATGACTTATATTTTATATTTTTTTGGTTGAAAAAAGGTATCTTAATGTACCCAATGACTGTACTGAATCTCCCCTTCATTTAAATTTGAACTGTTTACTTTCAAAACGTTTTTTCATCGTCAATGTCAAAGTATTTTTCCTTTCAAAAGAAAAGAATCGTTGATGATACTGTATAGGATTAGGACTCTATAAATTTCATTATGCATTCCACCATGATCTCAAGCACTATTATGCACAATTTTACTCTACAATCCATACAGAATATCAGCTTGGGGATTTGTCAAGTGAACCATAATGTTCGCAAAATAAATAGACACACTAACTGCAGAGATATATTCAATGTTTTTAAAATTTTGACTTTGCTATCAGGTATTTATACTAGTTGGTGATTTTGTCAATCATACAATCATTTGCTTTATTAAATATAATTGAATTATAATAATGAGTGATTTTTTTCGCTGGTATCTTTTTGGCAACACTGTTTTTGACAGGATCACCCGTGAATCGTGTCTTGTGTCATTGTCGAAATTGTTCAGTTTGGTCTGTAATTTAACCATGAATCGACTAAGAATGAACCGAGCATGAATTTTATTATCAAAATTCAAGCTCGGTTAAGAAAGTGCATCGTGCACTTCTTCCAATTTATGGGCAGTTTCGTCGGCCTACTGAGGGAGCTATTCGGAAGCTTGTGACTAAATTTCG
>WOGR01007117.1:0-12594 GCA_015342045.1 Leptinotarsa lineolata
ACTTTGTGCCTGCCCCGCCGTGGACCGAATCAGGTCGAGTTTCAATAGTTTTGAGCCACAATAAACCTACGTGGGTTGCAGTGAAGGGTCGAATAGACCCACTTACTTCTGACCCAACCTAACCTAGCCTTCGACAGTGATGGCCTGGCTAACGTCGTTCTCAAAGAAATATGGACCGATGACCCCGCCAGCCTAATATTTACACCAAACAGTAACTTTTTCGGGATTCATTGGACGCTTTTGGATCTCATGTGGTTTGATATCGTTCCAAATTTGACAATTTTGTTTTTTCATGTACCTATTTATCCAGAAATGTGCCTTTGGCCTTAAGGAACCTCCTTCATCTTTGATATTCGAAGAATGGCTTCTCTGACGATCAGATAGATGGCGCTTTCATAAGAGGAGATGTCATCGCCCTTACATACTCAAATTTTACTAATAATAAGGACCTGATCCACTTCAGAGCAATAACTCCAATCCTTTGTTTGTATAGCAGGTCCGAAGGGTCGTTTGCAAAAGAACCCCCTCCATTTATTATACTGCAAGTGATCCCTTCCGGTTGCCGATCCCACATACAACCCCGTCCCACTTCTATTCAAAGTCACGAGTCCCAAACATCAGATTTCACGTCTCGAATGTTGAAAATTGTACAAATGTTTACAGGAGCCAAGTTCATCAATTTGGTAGATGAAGCTGCTACTTACCTCGCAAATCACTCACCGTAACGGCAACCTCGTAAACGTTTCGGTTCCGTACGTCTGTTAATGTATTTCCGGCTTTTGATGCGATGAAGGAGTCGTCGGGAAACCCCCGAGAGCTAGGAAAGGCTTTGTAAGGTGTCTCATTGAAAGTAATCAACATTATCTGATTGTCGCATTATAGCTGTTTTGTCGTTTTGTAATAGAATTTCGGTTTGTGAAATGGATTTTTGAATAGACGCGTTATGAGGAGGGAATTACTTGAGAGAACGTTGTAATTATTTTGGAGTTACGCCAAGGCGAATGATATGTTGAATTTATTATACTATGACTTGTAGGAGAAGTATTCTACGAACGACAAGGCGGAGGGGCGACTCAAGCTACAGGATTACTTCTTATGGAAATACCCTAGCACTTAGGAACAATTCTTTTCTCTATATTAGTTTGATGAATGTTTGTCATATTATTTCGGACACAATTTTGGTTGCATCTTGCTTTCAATCATTCAGTAATTTGTATTGAAATTGAACATGAGCTCTTTTTCCTTTTGTTGCAGTGCCTAAAATATCCGTAATGCAGTCCCATTACAGCTCTCTATACTTAGTCTCTATACTTTTTATGAAGGTCTTTCCGTGTATCTCCCCATTCCCGTGTATTTGCCTAGACAAATTTTCCCAATATCCAATATATTTTGCTAATTTGGTTCCACACCAAAGATTGTTCCACAGTGTGACCCATTTTTAATGGAAACACCCCCCTAAAATTTGAAGGAGTAAATCCACTTCAATAATTTTTTTTTAAATGTCAAGTATTAAAAGGTCTACCTTGGGACAAAATTTGAAATGTTTATTAAAGTTTCAGGGCATACTACGATATTTCTTCTTAGTCGAAAATCGGGATTTTTTATTAGCGATTTTTTTATTGAAAAAATCACTACGCCACTGGATTCAGAGTGCCTCTAAATAGGATGTTAAGATAGCAATTCTCAATTGTATAGGCGATGAAGGTTTGGATATATATAATACGTTCTACAAATACCAGAAATCAACACTTGTAAAACTATTGGCTGCCTTTGATGACTATTTTCTACCGAGAAGAAGCATACCTACAAAATCATTCAAATTAAATAACCTAATATAAGGTGGATCAAGGTCTATTGAGCAGTATCTCATTGGGCTAAAGGAGCAAGCTAGATTATGTGATTTTATATGCTCAAATCCTCAGTGCAATACAAGATTTCGTACAGTTTTTCCGAAAAAAACAGGCGACCATTTATTTGGAAGTGCTTCGTGCGCGAACAACTGTTGTTGGATTTGGCTCCTCTTGAAACACCCATACAGTCGACTGCTGTTTACTTTCGGTCTCATACGCGTAAATCCACGATTCATCACCTGTTACGATGTCACAGACATGTTTCGAAGCACCGCGATTGTATTTTTTGAGCTTTTCCTTCGACCAATCGACACCAGCCTTTTTTTGAGCGATTGACAAATTGTGTGCGATCCAACGCGAACAATTTTTTCGACAGTCAAATGTTTATGCAATATTGAATGTATGCTGGTCCCACTAAAGCCTAATGTTGTCTCAATCTCACTATAGGTCACATGGCGTTCTTGTAATATCAGTTCGCGCACAGGATCAATGATTTTCGGAACAATAACTGATTTTGGACGACCTTTACCAAATTCGTCTTGGAGTGAACTACGACCACGATTGAATTCACCATATCATCGATAAACATTGGTCCTTGATGGTGTTTCATCGCCAAAAATTTAATTAAGTCCATCCATGCACTGTTGCCGAGTTAATCCACGTCGAAAGTTGTGAAAAATAATCGCACGAAAATGTTCATTTTTGTTCCATTTTTGGGCCGAGATGAATCTTTCAAATTACTGTAAACAACACAAATAGCACTCGTATGTCAAAACGTTCTGAGTACGTATAACCTCAAAGATGTTCAATTTTACGGAAGAGCTGTCAGTTGCCAGATTGCAACACTAGGGTTGCCAAACCCGGAAACATAAATTTCAATCTCAAGTAACCGTAGAGAAAACACATTTTTACTATTGCTATCAGTTTCAATTTCTCTTCAACTTATTTCATTTTCATGAATTCATCATTTGTTTGAGTTGGGACAAGTTCTCCCTTCTAAGAAAGCGTTCCAAATCGTACATCATTTGTGGTGTCTTTCTGTTTATTTTGGAAGCATTGATATGCGCCCATTGCAGCACAAAGTTTGATATATGGTCCATGTTCAAATCCTACGCTTCTCCTGCCTAGTAGCTTTTATCGATTTGCAGACAGCAGAGCAGAGTGCAGTCAGAGGCGGCACAACGGGGTTACAGGCCTCTTTAAGTTAAATTTTGTCAATAATAAACACGTTCAAGCACTTTGGTCATTTGATTAATTGTCCGTTTCTGCGATTTAGGCCACATATATAGCAAAAACTGTCTGTGGGATTAACGCAGCCACGTTTCTGTACTTTGGACATTTTGTACTGTTGCGTACAAATATGTGATACTGCGTTTACAAGAGTCAATTTATTTTATTCATAGGGATAACACTAATATAATAATCTTGATATTCACGTGTTTGCTCACCTAGCTTCTTAAATACTAACTCAACACTACTCGCGTTCCGTATTTCTGGTATTTTCTGGAAACTTCGAAGTTCAGAAGTTCGAGAAGCGGCGTTACAATTCTCATATACAGCGGAAGCAGATTCGAATACTGGGCAGAGCCGCTGTGTTGCCAGATTCTCATATACAGCGGAAGCAGATTCGAATACTGGGCAGAGCCGCTGTGTTGCCAGATTTCAAATAATTTCCTCAATTTAGGGGAAAATCAAATTTGGAGTGTGTTCATTAAATTTTTGTGAAAAAAAATCATAAGTCAAAAATCTTACGCGTTAGGAAATTTTTACTATCATTTTCGCATTTAAGGACCATAAATTAACAAAGAACTGCCTTTGGCATTACAGTTGAAAATTGGCTGTAAACTAGTGTATTCAGTGTACATGCTTTTTCCACTGTAATTCTATGTAGTGTAAACATCCAGTTCCTCAAAGGGTTCACAAGAAATATTCGGGGAAACTGAAAACCCTTTTTTCTACAAAAAAATGGAAAACTTGATATTTTGTTATGTGGTGGCCTCTTTTTATTTATCTCTCGGACAACTCTGTTGAAATTTTGACCTTCACAGATTCCTCCTACTTCTAATTTCCGACCAATAAGCACCTATTTTTCAACTTCCAACAGAACTTCTTCGTCCCCATATCTTTTTTCGCCTACTCCACTGCCAGTCACATACATAGAAACTTCCAACTCCACTGAGATAAAAGGAAAAGACAAACAATCGTTGGCGAAAACTACCCCCTGTCACCCCCGATCCCATCCTCGACCCTTCCAAACAAGTAAACTGTTTCGCGACTTCAAAGTGGTCGTCGTTCTATTTATTTTCATACGAGTGTATGATGAAGAGCTCCATGGATGGGCCCTTCTTTCAGCCTGCTCGGACTCTAGAAAACTTTTAATTATCTCGTTTCCAGAAATCTGTAGCGTTTTCGGTCGACAGTAAAGAGAGAATTTCGACGAGAGTGGTTTGATAATTGAATTTATTTAGTTTCTGATGTATATGGTACATCATAGTACAATTTCCTCTTCTTTGGTTAGATAGTTATGGCGT
Source organism: Leptinotarsa lineolata (assembly GCA_015342045.1). Classification (NCBI taxonomy): domain Eukaryota; kingdom Metazoa; phylum Arthropoda; class Insecta; order Coleoptera; family Chrysomelidae; genus Leptinotarsa; species Leptinotarsa lineolata. Next base: position 4,382 of record WOGR01007117.1, read on the forward strand.
GGTTCTAGAAATAATTGTTACGCCTGTGTCGGTTATTCGAAAAAAATAAGTTGTGAGCTTGACAAAATTCACTACCAATATTTTTTGAAAGTAAAGGCGATAACACATGCAGCGCAGTTTTGATCAGCCTCATAATTGATACTATACTATATCCATCCAAAAAACAAAGCAACCCAAAAAACGATAGATGCGTGATCAAAGCATGATCACCATGCTCATTTGCGTCTTTTGGGGGTAAAATAAACAAGCCTCCTTAGGCTGGCCAATCGGATTTAACCGCACTGGGCTACCGAAATCGTCAGTCAGTTACCTTTTAACGCCTGTTTCCCTACATTCCACCCAAAAAGACCAAAAAACTGCACCCTTATATTAATGAAAAAATTGTAATTATGGATATTTAAAAACATCAAATTGAAGCAAATCCCCGTCACAAAAGTAGAAAACCTTGCTGGAGTGTCTCCTTCAAGTGTCTATGGAATTATGAGAGAATATAAAGAAAACTTTCTTTTTTGGCTCCAAAACCATATTCTTCACGAAAGAAAGATTTTGATTTAAACGCTATTAGAAGGAACTACATTTATTTTTCGAAACGAAATGCCAACAATAGATTCATTTCTGAAAGTTGTAAGCGATGATCCTGATTTATCAAATTTTAAAAGGTCGTCATTCCACAAATTATTGAAAAAATCAATAAATTGATGGATGAAACCGTGGTAAGAGATCATCACGAAAAATGAGAAAGGAAAGTAAGAGCCTACAGAGTAGAGAATAGTAAAAAGTTATTGTATGAAAATGTTGAAATTGGACCATCTGATGGATGAATTCGTTGATAATCAATCTTATTGATGATTCTTCTAGTAACAGTTCTTCAGCATCTGACTAATCGGTCTAAAATGACAAAAGGATTTATTATTTTATTTTTCAATTTGTATGCTAAAACGTCATTTTGAAATCAAAAACTGTTTACACGTTTGTCCTGCTAAAATAAAATGACCCCATTTTTTGTAATCAAATCAATGTTGAATACACAAAACTGTTTTTTTCTACTCCCTTCACTTTTAACTCATCATTACGTGTTTGACAGTAGGTAGGTAATGGCTTATTCAGATAAACGTGTATTCTGAAATACTAGCGGCCACTTCCTTAAGAAATTTCAGAAAATGACGATATATGTAACATTTACTCTGATAAATATGATCTCATGAACACATTAAATTATCCAAAAGCCAAAATCAATGGATTCTCTCTCCAAATTTCCTGTGAAATCGGAATAAAAATCGTATTTTCAGTAAATTTATTGTCCAACAGTTTGTGGGTTGGTAATGAATCTAGTTATATCAGTGAATCAACAACCATTTGTTTTAATTATAAGCTGTCATCCAGTATCTCGTCAAATTCAAAGTGAGTGATAACGATCAAGAAATTTGTGCTACCCCACCAGATATCACCGAGCAAGCAAATATTGTGATGAATAATTTGCTGCCAGCAAAATGAAAGAAAAATACGAATATAATTTCGAAAATTGTACGAATTGGAGAGAGAAAAAAAAACATAACTTCGTTTTCCGAAAACGTTCATTTCGAAGATTTAACAAAAACTTTGAAACCATCGTCATTATGGGCAATTTACTCCATGCTGAGAAGTACCCTGAATATCAAGGAAAAGGTGATATCAGCAAATATTTCAAACTATATCCCTCTCTGAAACACAAATCTGATGATTATAAACCGAAAAAATCGTCAACGCTTACCGCTGAAGAAATAATTCAATAAGAATGCTCCAGATGGCAAACATTTGTTTTCAAAGGTAACACAACTCCGCTTTTTCCTTCTATGCATTTGTATGAACTTTTTACAACTAGTGTTGAAATACTAAGACACAAAATGAAGGTTAAAATTGAATTATTCAATCTCACCAGCCAACAGCCAATCATATTTCATTTGCCAGATGCCTCTAATGCAAAGCCTAATGCCAAGCAATGAAATTTGAAAATATTATTATATATTTACAACTCTTCAAATTTATTCAATAACTAAAAAAGTAAATATCATTTTATTGAGTTCTGACTGACTGAATCAGTTTATTATCCAAAGCCATAATCTCAAACAAGTATATTGTAACATTCCTTTCAACGGTCAGTCGTAGAAAAAGTATAGTACGCACCTCGAGGGTAAAGTCAATCATGTCTACTCGCGAATTATCGCACTCGGCTAACGCCTCGTGCTTACAACCTTCCGCTCGTGGTCAGTCTCCACCCAGCTGCATGTTATTAAAAAAATGAAATTTCGGTCGTCCCCTAGTGCGATTCTGTACAAGCAGCCTTGTCTGGGAGATCACTTGTACTATGCATGATAATGGTTTGGAGTACTCCGTTGCTTGGATGGACAGAGTTTAGGTACAACCACGAATATATTGCTGGACTTAAACCTAACCTCAAAGGACAAGCCTGAGTGAGATTGATGACATATTCCCTCACAAAGTTGCCATCTATGGGATGTATAGCCAAGCTTCAACATTGACCAACGCATTAAGACTTTCCTCTGTCTTCCTCTGTAACTTTCTTTTCAAGGCAATTAGACGAAACCACAGCCCAAAGAAAGATCAGTAGTGACACTGTTTCAACACGCCACTGTTAATTCAATCTTTATTTCAGAAACCGCTTGCTTAATAGATAAGAATCGTAATAGATACATTTCAGTGCCAACATGCCACAACACGCGATAATCGCAAAAATTGAGATTACCTCTACCTCTATCAAAAAAAATCTTCTTAAGGAATGTCTTATATATAAAGGACTAAAAATTTATAATTGCTTACCACTAAGCTTTAGGGAAATTGAATCATTAGGATTGTTTAAAAACGTGTTAAAGAACTACTATTCACTCGTCCATTCCACAATATGGAGTTTTTTAGTAGTGAACCTTTTTGTTGCCATTAAAATACGCTTGTCTCCTTATTAGGATTGATTTTGATATGTTTTCATCTAGTGGCTGTACCTACTTACTCATTTTACTAGCTAGCACTTGGTTTGTATATTTTACTTACACACATTTTATTATATAAAGTTCAGCTTTAGAGTAATTTCGATTAGTTCTCTCTCTCACTTTGTATGGCTGTCGCTTCCCTCTCGGGCGCATCTGGCCAATTTCCTCCTGTCAACAGTTGACAGGGGCTTTCGTTAGGGGGCGCTGCAGTCTTGCTTGAGGCAATGCTGCTATCCCCTAGTTTTTTCACACATTTTTGGTTTATTTGAAAACATCAAATTTTCAAGTTCGCCTCCTCAATAGGATACCTTTCGGTTTCTTTTCAAATACATGGCCGTGGTTTATGCGAAGCACTCCGGCCTGGATACCGACGTGCATGAAGGAGTCTCCCGATCCACATTTGACAAAACTTTTACATTTCATAGATAGGTTACTTCCATTTACGAAAAATCACTACAAAAAAAGCCTCGCGATAGCAAATGTGTGAACTGGCATTATTGTTGACGGTCTCAATGAAGGCAAATGATGGCTGTGGAGAGAAATTCGATAACATTTCGATAACACACTATTTCTTCTAATAGATTGGGTATTCATGAGTGATGAAAGGTATTAGTGGTAGCGATAGGGAATTAGTAATGATTAGTTCATTTACTACTATTTGTTCCTCGATAGAGTACAGTTCGTTAAATGTTGTGCGTTCGTCAGTTACTGTTTAAAATGTTATTATAATAAAGAGGTGTTACTCTAGTTGTGGGATTACTTCACTTTTTTGTTCGAATTCGAAATCGAGTTGTTGTTTGCTGTGAAATAAACTAATACTATCACATCTATATTTTTTCGTCCATTACAATACACGTCATTAAAATTTTGTTTTGGCGTTTTTGTATAAACGCCAATTCAGTAAGACTGCTGGAACAGTAATCATTGCACTAACTCCAAACTTTCTCATTAATCGGAACACAGGTCAGTTGTTTTCCTAATCCCAACTACCTATTAATTTCAGTTTTAGACCCTCATCACATTGTGCGTGAAGGGGACAGTGATAGGCGGATTACTTTATTAGAATTCTATCTAGATGGACAAACAAATTGCTTGAAAGCAAACTCAAGTGGGTTTGCAATGCGATCCATTCTAATAGGGATGATGGCACGACTTTGCCAAAAACAGTTGACTTAGGAAAACAATTTTTTTGCCAACGTTTCGAATTTAGTTGAATTATTCTTCAGGGCTCTGCATAGAATTTTATGAAAAATACCTACCACAAACTCTATAATTGTTTGTCGTTTTTGATGTGGCAAGAAATAATGAAAGATCGTAAAAAAATTATTTACCGAAAAGGGGTTTTTTCGTGTTAAAATTGTCAGTATATTTGATATCATACATACAGTGAATTTATTTGATGTCCCCCCCCTTTTATTTTTTGAACAAGTCAACTCAAAAAATTGAAATTTGGGATAATGAAATTAATGCAAATGGCGACTGGGCCTACAGATGGGGCTGCTGATCCATGATATTCGTCAGCTTTTTTTTTCCTATGATGCAGGTACCGAATAAGTTGATAGGAAAAGTTCTATAGTATATATGACCGATGAGAGATTCGCCAGGCTACGCAACAAGGGTCTGTGTTAGAGAGAGAAATTCTTTGGAAAAGGGAAAAGCAGTTAAATAATAGAATGCAATCAAGGGTTTTAAAAGGTACGAGTTTTGTGCTCAATTAGGGGACAGTTCATTCTGTGTACTGTACTTCGTATTGACTAGATAAATTACCAAATATGTTTGTTGCTGAAGCTGCTCAGAAATGACATAAATTCTTGCACAAAGACAAGAGAACTTTATCGGCAAGGCTGTTCAATTCATGACAAAGAGTACGGTTGATGGAAATTTCCTTGGAAATTCCACAGTGAAAACAGTAATTTCCAACCTGTGTGACAAGATTCCGAATGTAATTCCAAATTGTATTATGGTCACTCCAAGCTGAGACTTCTATGGTGAGATCATCGCTAGACCCCATATCAGCAGGATCTCTAAGAAGTACCAGTGTTTGTGTCGACCAACCTCCCGATGAATCAAAACGAAAACCTTGACGACTACAAATTCGATTCTATCCCACAGGAAAATCGTATCCAATTTCTCCCACCACCGCCCTATAAGCTACCCCATCAATTAAAAACCTCACGGCAATCCGTCAGAATCGAAACCGCACGTTCACGTTAGCGTACGGCAACTGTCACCTGAAATTTTGGCGCTTTTTCCACCAGCCAATCGCAACGTCCGTAGTAGCTGCGCGCGAAAAGCGCTACGTCACAGGAGATCAATAACCGGGCAGCGAAATCAAGTTGGCGCCGACCAAAACGTCGAATTAGTTTTATGTGTGATAAAAATGGCAATGGCTGCTTTTTCACCAGAAAGGTAAATGAAATGCTTGTTCGATTTACGTTTGCTTGCGATAGGTGTAATGGTTGTGGGACAGCGACGCCATTTTGGGGTGCTAAATCGAGTGTGACTAGGGGCATGTCTCCGGAGCGGTTAATGTCTATAAGAGGCGATCGGGGGTTATTTATAGGGTTGGAAAGTTTATCGGAGTTTTTTGTGCTAGTTTCGAAAGCAACAACTGCATTGTTTGGCTCAGTGTGCTAGATTTGGAGCTGAGTCAATATTTTTTTTTTAAGTAACTCATCAGTTATTTAGAGGGGAATGTTAAATGTCAATTTTTGACTACTGCCATTTGCTCTTCCTAGTGTCCCACAGAATAGGCATCGACTCATCCATTGCCTGGAAAATAATATCCATGCACCAGTGTTAATTTACTGGGAATGTTTCTTTGGCATTTTTCCAGCATTAGTATTACTTAAATGGTCTGCAGGTGTTTATGCCTGCAGACACATTTCCGGGAGTGAAAGTTTACATTGTTCTATTCAATTATTTATTCCTAAATCATTATAAATGAAAACGTCATGATGTTAGGTAAGAAATTCGTGGACTACAACTATTTGGTTTACTCTTTCGGTCCATTCACCAGGAATATGATTTATTTGCCTCCTTATATAATTTTTTAGAATAACAATAACTTGACTGAATCTCCAAATATAACTACATATAAATATCTATATTCAAAGTTGAACATTTCTAATTGTAATAATTAAATAAGGCTGATAACTACTGACGGTTGCCATTCGGACTACTTAGTGCCCCTGAGAATATGCATCGACTCATTGTCAGGGAAATTTGGTCATTATACCTAAAATATCACGTGCTAAGTTTTGCTTTTCGATTTCGTAGAGTAGAAGTTTTCATTGCTTGCCAGTGTTATTGTGTTCTCGAAATTGATTTTGTGTCCTATCGCCAATACGTGTTGGAAGAGAGAAGACTTTTCCCTTCACTGATAATTTGTGTTCATTCTTGCGTATGTCGATTTGCCTATAGGTCTGGCCGATATAAGTCTTGTAACAATCGTGACATGGTACTTCGTAAACTTCTTTGGACTCTAGTTGGATATGATCCTTTGGATTGTCTTGGGCATAGACCTCATTGTACGTTCTGGTATGAATGATGGTGCTATGTTGTGTTAGCGGAGAATCCTGCTGATTTGGTATGTGGTTCCTTCAATATATGGTAGTTTGGTTGTTATGACCGGTTTATTTTGAGTTTTTTTGCTGTTTTTGTGTGATCTTGGAATCCGCTTTTATAATTTTATCTGAGTAGTCATCTATTCGTAGAGTTGACTCGATAGTGTTCAACTCTTGTGTCTGTGTTCGTTGTCTTTCAGCCTTCTTCAACATGTATATCGTGTTTTTGCCACCAAGTGAATCTGTTTTATATATATCATACTTAGGACCATTGTTAATACTTCAAAAACTCGAACACATCGGAACCCAATTTCTGCAGAGAACATAATCCTAAAAGTTGACATTCCCCTGGAAATATAATTCAGAGTATCCTCGCGTTCTGAAAGAACTTCTGATCTATAACTCCTATCGTTCATGTGGAAAAAAATCTTTGAATCACTTCCTGAAATCTCAATTCCTGACTTGTGCTAGTAATTAAAACTTTTCCGAAGGAAAAAGAGCGACTTCGGATAACTTTTGATAGAAAGTTTCGGTCGAAAAATAAAAGTTTTCTAACTGTGCTCTAACAATCTTTTAGAGTACGGTTTCATAATTTTTCACGAGTCTACCGAATAGAAGTTTTCGAAACCATATTCAACACGCGAATTTGAAATTTGTGCTGTCAGCAATGAGAAATATTACAAAGGAGGTTGGTGAAGCCTCGATAATATTAATAGATTTGAGATTATTCAAGAATAAGGAATTGAGGTTCTTTGGTTCAAGGTCGAATTGGTGAAGAAACGGAAATACTTTATGACTCATAAATTTAGTAAAATTATTATTACTTTTCAACAATTGTTATCAGTTAACAATCTGAAGTTATGACTCTGCAATCTAGGAATATGCTTTCATCAGGATAGAATACATAAGAGTTCATCAATTTCTGTTTCTCTTGTCGAAAATCTCCCGCTTTTCGTCACGTGTGTCCCGAAACACTCAATTTGTTATGTTTGAATATCGCAGAATGTCGATTCTGCCGTGTGCTCCTCTGAATTATCGAAATCTCTTCGTGTCACGTTCGTATCTAAACTGCCGTTGGTGTTAAATTTTCACGATAGGAAAACAATCGTCCTCGGAGTATTCAGATCCGTGTGGCTTAAAAGGAAAAGCTTTCTCTCGCTCTTCTCGGTAGAGATTATGAACGCATTTCAAAGCTCCATATCTTCCAAACGAATGGACCGATTTTCAGTATAAAATCAGAGCGAAAATTAAATCGAAAGCTGTTTTTTATGACCCCTCTCCAAATAGAAAAATTGATAATGATGTGTTCGCTTGGACAGGTGAAGGTTTTGCTGTTTTCGATTTTTCTTTCCCTATTCAAAAAATTATATTGGATTCTTGTGTTTTTCCAAGTCGTTGATATACAATAAAAAGCGGGTTGGCGACAAGACGGATTCCTGATGGTCGATGGTAAAAGTATTCGAGATATATCCATCGACAGTCACTTGCAGGGAACGTTTTTCCAGGAAGCTGGAGAGCCATACACAAAAATGATCCGACAAGCCATAGCATCGAAGTTTGGCTAGCAAATCCTCATGCCACACACGGTCAGGGCCTTAGAAACATCAAGCGCAACAGCTCTTGACTCTCCATGTTTCTCGATTGCGTTATTTCAAATATGGGT
>WOGR01007118.1:0-12589 GCA_015342045.1 Leptinotarsa lineolata
GAGGTCAGGTTACATGTTGAGGATAGATCGTTTTTTGAAAATTAAATAGTATCAATTCTAGGAGCGCGAATATTTCTAGAAACTATTCGCAAAAAGTATTTCATATTTAATCAGAATGCAGAAATTTTTGAAAAATTGGCAATGTCGCATTATAATCTCCTTATGTTCTCTCATTCTCATATTTGACATTTGACGCTTTCGTAAATGTCAAATTGATGAATTTTCTATCACTGAAATTAACGATAATTTTAATTATTTTTGTATAATTGTGAGCTAATCACTTTACTGAATATATCCAGTTAATAGTTTCTCACCATTTTGCTAACAATTTTCCTTCTCAACATTGTTGAGAAGGAAAATTGTTCGAAACACGAAATAGATTATCTCTTCCTCTCAGTCTTATGTCAGGCACAATAAAATCAATAGTATAGAGAATTTCAGGTACTTTCAGTTTTCTGAGAATGTTAAAAACAAAAAGTACTTCTGAGGACTCACGGCGGTCTTTCAATGGTTGCATATTAAATTCTTGTAATTGGCTGGAATACGATATAAATAAAGGCCAGACCTTGTGTTTTCTGAAGAACAGTGATCCTAATAATCGTTTTTTGGATTTTTTCATAGTATCAGAATATAAAAAGGTTTTCCAGGATTCCGAAGGATTCCAAAAGACATAACCATATTCCAGCTTAGAACGAACAATGAAATTAAAAAGTGACAAACAAGTATCGTGATTGAATTCACGGCTAGATGTTAAGACAGAGCTCATTTTCCTATAACATTCAGTTACTAAGTATTCAATGTGCCGAGAGAAACTGAACACTTCAGCAAAAATGTGAAACCGAATGCTTTTACTTTCGAGATTGAAACCTCGTGATTAACTCTGTCGAATGCCTTTGCCAAGTCAGTGTATATAATATCTATTTGATATCCATTTTTTATTCCCCCCGTAACAAAGTTACTAAATGCGTATGAATTGGTAATGGTAGATTTATTACGAATAAAGCCACGCTGTTGGTCGATTACGTTCAAATATCTTCGACAAAGAAGAATGAACCTCGAAACGACACAATTTCTTTCGATTGTTCAAATCGTTAGGCACCCACTTTTTGATCTTTCCAATACGTCATCAAAGACCGCATGGGAGCTGACGCCCAGTTTTTCCGCCAACCCACGTACCGTTTGCTACGAGTCAATCTCCACCAGGGTTCTCAAATCCTCGTCTTATATTACTGTGGGTCGACCACTACGGGGCTCATCTCCGAGGTTAAAATCTTCGGAATAAAATTTCGCAAAACAACTTCGAACAGTGCGTTTCATTAACACTATCATTGCCAAATGCTTGGTTGGTTTTTCGGGCTGTTTCGGCAGCGCTGTGGTTCAATTTGATTTCGTAGATGAAAATTGGCCGAAAATTGTTCAACGACATCATATAGTAATGAGCCGAAAAGAAGCGCAAATTCAGAAATTGGAGAAAATGAACAATACAAAATTCTCTATGGATTAGTACCTATATACCATGACACAATTACATTCAAGAAACATTAAAAAAACAATTTTCAATCATGATTTTGGGGTAACCTAACCTGCCTCCGAAAAGGGGAAAATAGATCGCCACAATTTGTTTTTTTTTCAAATGACAATATTCTTTGGCCTTTCTCTATCCTTTTATTCTATTACTGTTTTCTATTTTTTAGTCGGATCTGTACTGACTATATGTATTTCTCATTAGTGTTGAGTTCTTTTTTCAGTTATTTTTTGTATTTCTATTATTTTGATCAGCATTTGTATATTATCATATTTTTACATAATTAGTAATTATAATTGCCTGATGATTGTAAATTACTAGTTTTCATTCGTTATTCGAGCTGCCGCATTACATTTCTTTCCTTTTATTAATGAGTTTTCAGTTAGGACACAATGTACTTACAAACTGTGCCTGATATTGACTCAGATTTTTTAAATTTTTTTTTAGATTCTAAATGCACTTTTATATGGTTGAGTGGAAGAGCGGACATGAGTACACTAACTCATGTTACATCCCATTACCAAACTTCGCCTTTTTGCCATAATTGACACATTATCATTACTTGTGAATTCATTCCAACATTTATGCAAACCTGTATTATTATTTTTATTACTATTATCCTCTAAATATTGCGGAAGGTCAATTACATACAGAAAAACAACAGAGAGCTAAGAACTAAATTCTGTGGTGAACCTAGTTCCACAGTCTGATGAGGTGAAATAGAAATGATGCATCTGATTATTATGGTCATATCTGACACATTTGATTCAGCCCAATTTTATTCACCGATTGGAAATCCTTGAGGCGACAGTTTATCTATTGAAATTTTGATGCACACATTATGAAAAAAAGTTGATGAATCGTAATATATTGTGTCTATTTTTATATGTAACTGAGTAAATGACACGAGGCTGTTTCTATAGATTTTTTGCCTGAATCAGTGCTGAAAAAAACTCACTAAATAGTTTCATTCCAAGATAAGTATCATTCTTTTAGACACTATCTTTTCAAAAAATTTAGGTTAGGAACAGAGAAGAGAAATTTGCCTGTAGTTATCAACCTCTTTTGGTTACCGTTTTTATGCCAAGGAATAAAGCTGAAATGCTTATTTTTAAAGTCAACAGAAAACAACCCTTGTAGAAGTGATTGATCAATCAGATATGCGGAAGGTTTCGAAATTCAAAGGTTTCAACTAACTACTATTCTGTGATAGGGTGAGATTGGTATGACGTATTTGCAGAATGCTCATCGAAAGTTCGTGCAACTTTGTCAGAATTAGAAATAGTGATGTCTGTCTGTTGAAGTACGATCTCATTTTTCTATCGTTCTTCTTCAAACTTAATTCGATATTAAAGAATCTTCATATTTATCAAGTTTAATTTTTTCTATTTATTAATTTCTCTTTATGGTCTTTAAAATCTCATAGTCATCCTTAAGAGTTGAATTGGATTTATGACAATATTATTGATTTTTTACCTTTCGGGTGTAGCCTTTTTTATTGGTAAGAAGATTGGTAGCTTCTGTGGAATTCCCCATGGAAAAAACTAATTTGAAATATCAAAGAGCAACTTAGTATTTGAATTACATTTTAAACATTTTATTTGAGCCTTCACAAAGAATAATGATTTCAGAATGACCAGAAGCAATATCAAGTGCTTATCTTGATACATTGACAAAAAAATCAATATTGTCATTTGATACTCTATACGCAGATGTGACATAGAATATGAAGTAACCTTCAGCGCATATTTCAATTTCGCATTCGACAGATACATTTGTAATGACTTCAATTTTTGTTTTTTCATTGTCTTCCTTCATTTTCATTAGATAACCCCCGTGAATCATAGCTGCTATTTTGTAGTTTCCAAAATAAGTGTTATTGATGAAATCTGAATATTCCCTAGTTGACCAGTGTTCCGATATAGATCATTTGGTTAATGTGAAAAAAGAGTTCAATTAACGTATGATGATTTAGAAATCGTTGAACATTTACATGACAAATATGAATTATCATATTTATAGTTTCTATCCTTGTAATTTCGTTTACGTCTCTAGATGATGTTCGATTGGTGACATTTCTGTGGAGGTGTATTGGATATATAAAATGATCCTGATCCTCCCTTACAGTTTCAGTTTGGCCGGTTTTCAATTCATGTTGCTTGATAGAACCTCCTGTGCTATGATAGATGACGTTCTTGAGAAATCAAGGCAATTTTATGTATTATGGATTATTTTATCACAAATTTCCCTAGGAACCATTTTCCCAGTTTTGTTATATTGTATCCGTTTTAATGATGATTGGTCTTTCTCAGTTTGGAGTTACCGTCCAGCACATGCTCAATATTTTTTTAGTGTACAATTTCTTATATAATGTTGAATTATTTTTATTTTTTTGGGCCAAAATAAGGGCATTGGTGTGTGTGGTCCAATGAAAGTACAGATATGATAGATCGTGATGTGGTTTTTCAGTTCATAGTACAGCTGTATATTGTTTAGTAAAATTTTTAGTATTCTGTGGTGGACTCTTCAGAATACCATTATCTGCTTTAGGTTTCACAAGAGACAGTACACTGAACATTTTCGTTAGATCAAAACCACATTCTGTGAGCCCTTTGCCATGTAAAGCTTTTACATATAGAATTCTTGGTTTATCTGATCAGAAATTACTAGAGCAATTATAAATATTGTTTGAATTGCTTATTTTTCATTTTCAATTGGAATTATATTTTTTGAAGTCTAGTCAGGAAATGCAAGACATATAGAGGAATAGTTGATGCATTATCCGATTTTTATATGACCTTTTTTCTTTTTTCTTGTAAATTGAATGAACTGATGTTGATAAGTTATCCTATAGATACTATACTATGAAGTGATAATAATTTGAACGCTAGTGATAATTTTCAAGTATGATCTCATGAAGTGTGATAATTTTCACTTCAGAATCTGAATATATAAAAACAAAACGGATTGAAGTTAAAATTGAGCGGTTTCTTATACCACCTTCCAATATAACTCAAATTAGTTCTTTACTGAAAGTTTGAATTGCCTCTGTCTCCACTGTCCTATGCCATTATTATCTATTTTTGATATCATCAAATGTTTAATGAGAATATCTTCAAATTCATCAAGACAAAAATAAATAATCAATAATTATTATTATGCATTCAACTTCCTAACAGTTTGATATATTGATGTAATCTTGCGACTATTAGATATCTTTCTAAATGAAACTTGGACGAATTACCCTAACTGTCAATGTTCGAAACATATTTAGGTAAATCCCTCACGCTGATAAAAATATTCAACTATGTCTTGAACTGTCTGAATTCAATGCAAACGAAGTTGAATGTTTCAATATAATTTCAAATATAATACTCAAAAAATATCACGTAATTTGCGTAATTTTGTTTTTCCATTGTGATTTTTTTACATTCTCAATTCATAGATGATAATTTGTCCCTTTATAAATCAGCTTTCAGTTCATAATTATTTGCTGTTGTACGTATTTTTTTCATTATTGCTGTACGTTATTTCATTTTCACAGATAATATTATTGGAAAATTGATATTCAAACCTGAAATTGTCATTAGTTCTAAATGAAAAATGTCATTAGTTCTGATTGAGACACTGAATACATAGAAATGCATTTTGATTCAGCAAGAATAATAACGTTAACAAATACGAAAAATGTCACAATTTTCAAACATTAGCTCTTGACTGAAGAGGTAGTGTGTTCAGATGACCATGGGAATTAATATTGATTTTAGGGGAAACGAAGCCGTATTTCTGAGAAACATTTTCATTGTAACTCATCTGATATAAACACAAGAAAGAAACTGAATCCCAGCATACTAATGAGTATCGAATCCATTCTACAATGAAAATATTTCAGAACAAGATTTTTAATATTTCACATATATTTAAATAACAAAATTTAAATTTATTTGATCACTTGAGATAAAAATATGTATATAAGTTCACAATTTCAATGCGAATTACAGATTATACTTTCACATGGTGGTGGTTTCTCCATTCAAGGAAGTTATTTCTCTTTCTTTCCCATTTGTCATATTTGTATCATCAGTTGAACTGAAAAAAAAATAAATAAAAAGTAGAAAATAAAGAAAAAATGTGCGAGTAAATGAAAAGAAAACAGAAATTATAAAATGATATTATAGGAATCAAAATTAGTTTGAAGACTGTATCGAGGAGACATACACACGTATGAGAAAATGAATATTTCAAAATGGAGTCTCGAAATAATAATCTCTCTCAACATATTCACACAGTAGGTTCTGTTAAATGCCTGCTGGAAAACAACTACTTTCCCGGCTCATACCACGCTGGACATTGGATTGTATCCGACAGACATTTATACAAAATAGCTTTCAGATGTTAGTCTTACAGATGTTTCTCGATCATCCAGCAGCCATGACTATTCTGGAATTAATCGAGTAGATAGATCACTTACACACCGGTTTCGAGATAATACCTTTCTTCATTACAGAAAAGATCTGACTCAAGTATCAGTGTGCCTGGGACTCGATTGACTTCGACGTGGCTGGACTGCATTTATGAAACCTTTGTCTAAGAGAAAGATTATTAACTAGTAACAGCTCCATCTCGTGAACAAAGCTCCAAGCGGGGAAGAAACATCCTATGTACCAATACTCAAGAAATTAAAATAAGTCTAAAGACTGTATCGAGGATAGATACATACGTATAAGAAAATAAATATTTCGAAATGGAATCTTGAAACATTTATCTCTCAGAACGTACCTACTCAGCAGGTTCTGGTAAATGCCTACTGGATAACAACTACTTGCAAGATACCTACTTCTCAGAGGTTAGTCTCTCTTGTTCATCCAGCAGCAGGAAACCGATCTGTATGTGATCTACTCGATATATTTCAGCGTGGTCTTGCTGCTGGAAGTAGTGGTTTACCGGCAGGCATTTACCTACCAACGTACCTGTGTAGGTACGTTGGTAGAAAAGAATGTTTCGACATTTTATTTTGAAATATTTATATTTTTATAGAATATTATGGGTGTTTCAGTATTTGAAGAGCGATATTGCGTTGCGAAGAATGAAAGAAAAATATTTATTCTCTTCAGGATTACTTTTCGGGTGTATATAAAATGAATCCAAACATAAATTGAGGATCGAATAAAATTAATGGAAAATTCATATTGTTATCGTCAAACTGCATACTAATATCCCTTAATTCACTTATCGTTCACTATAAAAAAATATTGTTGAATAATTCAAGTAAACTTCAAAATTTTCTTTCAATTTGGTTATTGGAACTGATGGAAGAATAATGTCATTTGTCAAAAAATTGCCATTTCGAAAATCTTCTCCTCAACTTGACCAGTACTGTAGATGAAATCAGATATAAATGTAGCAAAAGTGTCTCAATAATTAATTAATTGTTGGAATTTTGGATAATTTCTCTATTTTGGTACTGCGACGAAAATGTGGCATTGAAATTTTATTTCGAAATACCTATACCTATGTGACCTAAATGACGTGAATACCCAAATGACACTTACTTGTGAGAGGGCATTTGTGGGTAAATATAATCAATGATAATAATCAGAATGATAATATGTCGTTTTCTTATGTGATGTCAGAAAAATAAATCAAACATCAATGGTAAATAACGTTAACCCACCGTCAGGGCTTTGATTCCACCGAGGGCCAGGTCCAGGATACCGCTGTGAGGGGTGGTGGCGGAGGAGGTTCCAGCGACGAGGGGGATGACCGCCTCCATCCTCCCCCCCGTGGCTGCGTCTCTGCCTGATGATTTCTGCGGCACACACGCGACCGCGATATCAGCATAGATTTCGATTATAAACTACAGGACAGAGCGGACAGACTGTTCGTACTGTGAGAGTGTGAGCAAATCTCGTGAGAGAGAAGTAACAACGAAATATGGTCCCCCAATCACTCCTAAAGCACTGTTAAAAACAACTGAACGCTTTTTCCCTCACCAGTTTCTTATGAAAACCCGATTTCTGTGAACACTTCATAAATCGCGAAAACATGATGACACATGCACAAACAATGATGGCCTGACGGTTGTCGAAGCGACAGAGAGGCTCCTTATGCTCTATCGATGTATAACCACTGTCCCACAAGTATTGGTCACATAGTCTCTCACAGGAAGCGGTGTCTATTCTCTAGGAATCTCTATTTCACACTGAACGTTTAAAATAATTGATTGGTCACGTCATTCGTTTACATTTTTTATGATACGTGATGACGATTAGTCAAGGCTGGCCCGAAGACTGTCTAGGTGCAAGGGACAGCTAACACAAGAACATGAAACTCTGTGGATAAGGATGTGGGAAATGAAAATACTTTGGATTTGAGAGTTTTTCAATTCGTTGTAATTGACAACGAAAATGAACTAAATAAAATAAATAAACCAAAATTATACATTTTCAATGAATGAAATTAATCATAAAACTCGAAACTTTTTATGGTGAATTAGTTTACCTTATCCACAGACATAATGTTAAAAGTCATGCATGCAATTGAATGTTCGAGTTAAGAAGAAAAGATCACCCCCGTATAGAGATGCTGGGTTTGGACCCGGCCCAGCGGTTGATTGGGGAGTTAGTTCTATTGTGAAGAGATTAAGAACTAATTCAATCTAAATAATTATTGTATGAAATAGAAAAAGTTGTGAATGGGATCTGTAGCTCACCAAAACATACTGGTTGACATGTTGATCTATACAATTCCAATATTTTCAAAAAATTTAAAAAAAATGTAGTTATAGGTTCATTCCCAAACATCTGACAAATATGTTCCCTTCCTCTCCCACATATTGAAATGTGAAAAAGAATTGAGATTCCATTGGAAAGTTCTCTGATACAATAAATTATTTTTATTTGCCCAAATACGTCTTGAACTACTTTCTTACATCTCTTAGTATTCTGAAAATAAATTTGAACAATAAAAGTGTTATGGGAATTGAAATTCTCGAGAAAGCATTGTTGCTTCATGGAATTATTTCGATGTTAGAGCAGGTAACCAATTTTTATTGATTACTAGATTTTTTCTTCTTTTTCTTGAAATAGTTTTTATGTTTATGTATTTCCACGATTTCTCTGAACTACCTGACACGAAACACACTTTAAGTAACGAAGGTCATCATACCTATCTAATTCAAGAAATCTCAGATTTTTTCAACTAGATACACATCACAAAAAGTGCTAAAAAATCTAAAATAATTCAGAAGCCGCTACCAATTGTTGTGGAGTTGAAGAAAAACGTAATTGATCTTTATATTATGGTACGAAGAAATGATCATCTACGACAAAACTATTACAATTATTGTGCAAAACGTAAAAAATTTTGAGCTACTTTCTGCATCATTAAATGATGAAGAATATCCGTGACAACCATATCAGAATAATCAAAATAACACAATTAAAGTAATGGGCCAATAGACCACATCATTCTATAAATCCAGACCATATTGTTCAAAAAATGAACAGACGTGGTTACAATCTTATTGAAGCCACATCCAAACTGGAATATAATACTAAACACGCCCTCAACAATTTTATATCATTTAGACATTATGAATTTGTTGATAATATATACGAATTACTGATTTATCAGGAGTTAGAGTTTACGTTCGCAAAAATACTGCGCGAATCAACCACGAGGTATTGAATATACTGGAAAGTACGCAACTATCAATTGTGATAAACCTTGGAAATTCCCAGCCAAAATGTATTCATTGTGGAGAAGGTCACCCCCCGCCAACTATAGAGGATGCATGGTAGCAAAAGAAAAGCAGGAGTTAAACGATGAACGAAATAAGAAAACCACCGTAGCAACAACAGACAAAAAACCTTCAGCCAAGCCACCACAGATAAGCTAGTGAGTGAAACACTAATCAAGAGAATATCTCTATTATTGAAAGTACTCTCCAATTAATACCGTAACCAAAATGGATGAGCCCATTACTAGGGATTACAATATACCGCAAAAAGAGCTTTTACTAAGAACTTCAACGTCAGATAGTCGAGGATGACAAAAAAGGAATGGACTACTACAATAACAGTGAGAATTGCAGACTGTCGTAGATATTGAAGCAAGAAACGTTTGTCTCATTTCTGAAACACATTTTTCATTTTCAGTTTTGAAGGATATAAAGTGTATCCTTACGCTACATTCTGATAATACAACTAGAAAAGAAGTGATATCATAATGAAAGAAACTATCAGGCATTATTAAAAAATGAGTAATTGAACAGAAATGTTTCAAATTATTTCAGTGAGTGTTGAAAACAAAAACTTTTGAGCTTATTGTTGCTACTATATACTGACCACCAAAACATAATTCAAAAAGATAATTATTCAGACTTTTTGAATGGGCATAAGAAAAGATTCATTATAGATGGTAAACTCAATGCTAAGAATACTCATTGAAGTTCTGCATTATTATTGACTAAGGAAAATGAACTAATTTTTCGAAGTTTTTGTGAGGCTTTCCAGAAAACATTTTGAAAGTTGATGACATTGTATTGAGGGAATTACAATCAAGACTGAACCGTATACAAAAAATATTTGATGAGGAATTTGAGAAAATTCAAGGAGAAATTGATTTATTGGTTGATGATGATGATCTAGAAACAGAAGAAATATTCAGAACAGAGTTTGAAGAGATATTTTATAGAACCTCTACTAAGGCTTTACAGATCTTGAACATCAGAAACAAAGAACCTGAGGTTCAAGATAATGTTAGCTTACATGGTATGAGTAGTAAAGATAATGTAAGTGAAGTTCATTCAGTTAGATCAAATGCTCATTCTGTGGTAGCTCTTCTTGCAAGACCTCGTTTACCATCAATTCCAATACCATCTTTGAGTGAGGACTTGAACAATTGGTTAGAATTTCGATATACATTTCAATCTCTTGTTTATAACAATGTTTCAATCTCGAATATTGAGAAATTTCAATATTTGAAGGGTGCACTCCAAGGAGAAGCACAAAAAGTCATTAATATGGTAAGTATTTCTGATGGAAATGATAATATGGTTTGATATCTTTTATGTGAAAGGTATGATGACATTCACACTTTGGTGGATTATCACTTGAAATCGTTAATGAAATTTTCATCTATGAATAGGGAATCAACTACGGATTTGAGAAATATATTAGACACAACCATAAAAACATTATTTGCGTTAGAAAAAATTGATATTTCAACAACTTCATGTGATCCAATAATAATATTCAATATGACAGATGGATTTGATTAAAATATGTTTCGTGTTTGGGAGGAACGTAGGCAAACAAAAAACTTAACTTCATTAGTTGACTTCAAAAAATGTTTGGAAGACAGACATACGCTTTTGCATTGTCGACAGTCAATAAGTAATGAACATTTTGAGGCTAATACAAGTGGGCAACAACAATCAGGTAATAATACTCATTTGGGTAATACAAGTGAGTCAAATGATCGACAAACTTCTATTGGAGATGGAATATCAGTTCAAATAAAATCTTTATTTTTTTGGATAATGGTATCATGAATCCTGGTGAGGTATTACTATCAACGGCATTGGTAAAAATATTTGATTCCAATAAAGGTTTACATAACTGTAGACTTTTACTCGATAGTGGATCACAATCGAAATTTATAACAAGTAATCTAGTTGATCGATTGTGTATAGTCAAGGAAGCACTGGACATTCCAATCATTGGGAAAAATCAAGTGATGACTGTCATAAAAATTGGGTGCACAATTACATTTCAGTCATTATGCAGTAATTTTAAAAAGAGTGTTTCATGTTTGGTTATTGATCAGATCAATGGTTCTATACTCAATAAGGTGTTAAACTTGGATATACCACACCATCTGAAATTGGCTGATTCAGGGTTTGCCGAGACAAATAACAGATCTTCTACTTGGGGCAGAGTTATTTTATAGTTTACTGTGTGTTAGTCAGATTTCTCTAGGCAAGGGTCACCCAAGATTGCAGAAAACTCGTTTAGGTTGGATAGTTAGATATTTTGTCAAACTACTAGCAGATGTGAAGATGATAAGTTCATTGTTTAGATTCCATTTTCAGATTCTCTCACTGTCTCTCACCAAAACTGTGAGATGATATTTTTCATATATTGCTTAGATTTAGGTCGCATGCAGTAGTTGTATGTGCAGACATTGCAAAAATGTAGAATGATATGGGTGGCTGAGGACCACAGACCACTCCAAAAAATAGTACGGAGTTCTTTACCAAATTATGGTACTCGCTCAGCTCCGTATTTGGCAGTCAGATTACGCAGAAATGTATCCAAAAGCAGATTTTTATGTGGACATGTTGTCTGGTTGTGATTCGTCTGATGAAGCTATCACATTTTGTCATGAAGTAGATAATATTTTTAAAAGTGGTGGTATGGAGCTTAGTAAATGGTAATTATATGATCCAAAAGTTATGAAACATATTTTAAAAACAATTTCTTTTGGGGAAAAAGATGTTTATAAAACCCTCGGACTCTATTGGTGTTCTAAACAGGATCATTTGATGTTTTCTATTGATTTTTATAAACAATTGAATGGTAACGGTGAGAGGTCAAATTTATCTGATGGATCCAGAATTTTTGATCCCTTGGGTTTGGTAGGTCCGTGTGTAATGATGGCTAAAGTTTTACTCAAAAAATTATGGTGTGCAAAACTAGCTTGGAATGAAACATTGCCGATGGACTTATATACACAGTGGCGAAAATTACGTGGGCAGTTTATTCATTTCAACGATTTGAGAATTCGGAGGCATGTTATGTGTCCTAATCGTGTTCAAATTGATGTTCTTGTTCATTTTCAACTAAAAATTCTAGTTTTTACTTGAGAATGGGTTAAACCCCGAAACCGGTCGTGAGAATAAATAAACCTAGTGGAAATTAGACAAAAAAGTGTTTTCATTCATCTCATTGTAGGTATTATTATTGGAAAATTTCAGTCTGTTGTTCAGATATACAGAGCTATTCAAATTCGTTTCTGTACATGGGTATCTCGTAAACGATAAGAGATAGAGTGTCGGTT
>WOGR01007119.1:0-12589 GCA_015342045.1 Leptinotarsa lineolata
ACCTTAGCTGCAGATTAGGCAACGAAGGGATAGATACAGCACTATACATCCTATGCGAATGTGAGGCACTGAATCACAGGAGGCAAGCAATAAATGGACATATAAAATTATGTCCAGGAGAATATGACAAACATCCAACACGGAACCTGTACAAACTAGTACAGGGTACGAGACTGATGGAATGGGTGTCGTGAAAAGATGGAAGAATAAACGCAATAAGCCCAAGAGGCTGCAGTGTTTTCTGGAGACTAGGAAGAAATGGATAAGTCAGACAGCTCCCAAGTAACTAAATAAAAAAATCCCCTTAATCATTCTGCTCTGAAATATTCGAGAAGAATCTGTTGTTTTTTGGCAGCTATCTAAGTGGTCGATAGCAACGAGTTGTATTCAATACTAGGGTTTCTCAAATAAGAGAACTGATATGTGGGGTTCCTCAGGGATTCATTCTGGGGCCAATTCTTTATGTAATTTCTACAGCGATTTTTTAAAATGTTGTCTCACATTGTTATCCACAAATGTACGCGGATGATACTGAAGTGATGTATTCCTTCCACCCTTCAGACACAGTGAATGGTTGTCAGAAAATGAACGAAGACCATGAATTTTCAAAATATCCAAAGATCATTATCGCTCATTGAATCTATATCAATGCTGTATGGGAGGCGAAAGGAAATACTACTCCACTAAAAAAATATTTGTGTTACCATCAATAACATTCCTATACAGTTTTGTGATGTGGTAAAGATTCTTGGGCTCTGGATAGATCACTCCTTACGATTCGAAAAGCATGTATCGCAATGCATTCGTGAAAGTATATGGAAACTGAAAATTTTCTTTGGATCTCGTGCAACTTTGAAATTGAACCTTAAAAAAAATACATTGCGATACGCTCTACAGCTCTTGTCTTACGGCAACATTTGCGCAAAAAAAAACAGAACTATTGTCTCCGCTTCATCTATGGTATTCGTAGGCATCAACTTATCAGTCATAAGCTACAAGAAGCTGGGTGGCTAAATATGAAATCTCACCAAATACTTCACTGCTCCACCTTATTTCATAAAAATAATCACAATGAAAACTTCCTCCTACCTTTACAGAAAGATTGTTTTCCGCACTGACGTTCAGAAGCTTAATATTAGATCAAAAGGTACTACACCACCAATCCACAAATCATCATTGTTTAGAAGCTTTTTCTTTAATATATCGACTACTTACAATGCTATTCCAAATGATTTTACGAATATAAAACTTTCCTCCTTTTGAAAACATTTGTTTGAATTTATGAAATCCTCTAATATTTAGAAACCGGTTATTTGAATCAGCACATATATCTATAGTTTATCTCAATTTTTGTAGTAGTGTCTTTCGATCTTTTGTTCTGCTTGTCCAAAGGTTGAGAGGAAGACCATCTTTGTGCACTCCAGGTGCTCAAGATGAACTCCGCCTTTTCAGTTTGCATAGGAAGTGTAGCGTATTTGATGGATGTTAACCTTTTTGTAATCCTGTGTTCTACTGAATGAAGAATATTATTATTATTATTTTCATTATTATTCAATTCATTCCAAAACTTCAAGTCTTTTAAACCTTACTTTCCTTGTCAAGATGATAGCCTGATGATGAGTATAGATATTTCAAATGTCTGAGTAGCACAACTATTTACTAAACTCCTGTACTTACTAAAAAGAAGTGTGCCTTTTCATCCCCGAAAAATTCGATTCCATGTTGGTGTTGGTGAATACCAATCAGCCTTTCTTTCATGAAATGAGGCAACAATGTGTGAGATTCGTCCTTCAAACTCCACAGACTATCCATTCGATGGCGTTAGAGGTTTTTTTTAAAATAATATGCGATCTCCACTCTCCAACCTGAAGTTCATAACAATCATAATATTTTTGTAGAAATAGAAAAAAGGGAATAGAAACTAGAGTCACTAATCTTTCATGAAGTATTTTGAAATAATACCCTCCCTTCTTGAGTGTCGGAGAGAAATCACATTTGTTATTTCTGGGTTTTGAATCACTCTATATCCTTCATCGTCATATATTTGTCAGTTATTGATGAATATAATTATACCGATTGTGAGACGAAAATGTCTCACCCAATTCTAGACAAGTTTGATACCATATACAGCAATTAAGACGGAACAAAGCATTTCGGAAAGCGACGTGACAACCAAGGAATGAGTAGCGTTACTTGCTAGGAGTAACGCGTAGCGAAATATGCTCTACTCCTAACTTAATGGATGCACTAGTTGGCATGTCGAGACAAATGAGTGTGTCTCTGACGTCATTAAATAGAGGTCGTTAGCAGTCCGCAAGATGGACTCTGGAGTATACATTACTGTGGAGGATGTTGGTATAACGCTTAGTAGCCTGTCTGGTATGTGTTTACGGAAGAGATGCGACCGGGATCAGGAGGGATCTGAAGTCTACAAACTGTGTGGGAAACCCACTGTGGTATTCGTTTATTACCTTGTCGAATTGAGCCGTATAGATGTACTCAATTGTACTCAACTGTACTCAATTGTTTGTTGATTAGAACTGAAAGCGAAATTTCAGTGTATAAATCCAGATACCAGTTATCTTTTATTATGTTGAAGTAGAAGTGGTATGTTGCAGAATTTCCCATTCATACTACTATACTACCAATCACTCTACTATCAGTAGGTTCTAAAATATTTGAAAAAATCGAAGATATCACATACATTTCTGGGAAAGTTTCACTTACTATATGAAAACCATTTTGGAATCAGAAAGGGATGACATACTGAAGATGCAACATTCAAGTTGACTTCAGAAATCTGTGATGCAATAAATAAGCTATCGAGAGCTTTCGATACGGCATGTTATACACGTCTGTTAGAAAAATTTAAAAAATATAGAACAACACACGTGTCGTATACTGAAGAATTATCTTTCGGACCGGAAACAAATAACAGGAATTGAAGAAATAAGAATTAGTGAAAGAAATGTTACACATGATGTCCTAAAAGGTATAGTGTTTGGACCACTACTGTCCACCATATATATTACAAGGTTGATGACATGCTACGCATTTGTACAAAAACACAATTGTCATGTTGAATATTGGGTTGGGGTGGTCCAGTAGAAAATAATCTGCATAGCAAGTACAGGAGATATTTCAGTGATCTTCATTATTCTGAAAGCAATATCATAGATAATAATAAATATATACACAAGAGTAAAATGATTTTGATACCCATCAAACATTGTTATTATACTCGTGCGAAACAAATTAAGTATTGGCATGCAGAAAACTGTGAGGCCAACGGTCTGCAAAATTTTTCCTCATAGAAAAGATATATAAACAGAATATTTAAAATCAAGTATCCTTTCAAATGTCATGTGGAAAAATGGATATCCATCGCTGATAGTGCTTACTAACTTATGTGACTTTGAGTAATAACTTAAAAATTTAAAAAAAACTCAATTACCCGAATATGACGCTCTACCGATTTGAAAAAACTCACAGAATTACCACAGAATTGGAACAATGTTGGGAACAGGAAAAAGTAGCACGGAATCAAATCTGATGAATACGGTGGCTGAGGCATGATTACGTTGTTGTTTTTGGCCAAAAAATTACGAACAAGCTGTAGTGTTCAGAAGGGACAATGAAGCACTGATTGTAATTGCACCCCTATATTTGTAGTGTTCAAATGGGACAATGAAACACTGATTGTAATTGCACCTCTATATTACACACTATGCTTTCAAAAGATCGAAGCCCATCATGGAATGAAAGATCTACGGTAGTCAGGTAAAACATAAAATATAGATTCCTCAATAAATACAAAAAATTATACACTCAACATAGCCGTAGTCAGAAAATTTTCAGTAGGTAATGAATGGTTTCAATACATTACACAAGCAATGACGAGTAAGTAGGTGCATTATCGTGATGCATCCAATAATGAAAGAGTGGATATGCTTTTTGTTTATTCGAGATGTTTGAGAAATGCTACCAAATCTCTGGCAATGTATCAGGAATTGTAACCTGAACGACGACAACCTAATCATAGATATTTTCAACGTATCGAAAATAGTTCACGAAATCATGGATCCTTTGAAAAACCTTCCAAAAGAAAAAGTACGGTTACTGAAAGTATTACACAATGATGATAAAGTGACATTCATTTGATTTAGCATTCGTGAAAAATTAAAAAATTGAAAGCAAGGAAGTATACCTGAGGGAGATTGCTCATAATTTGGTTATATCCATTACATCTGTACGGAAAATTTTGAAGAAAAGTAAGTACAAGCCTTATCGAGTCAGGAAAATTCATCATTTGCGTTTGACGGACTTCAACAGGAGAAAATTTTTTTGTAGGTGGCTCATTAGAAATTTCGCCATAATAAGTGTATTTGCAAAAAAGTTTGGTATGATGAAAGTAGATTTCCCGATAACAAATGATTCAAGAGAAATATACATTATCACTAGCGACAAGAAAATTAATATTTACACAGGGGTAACAATTTTCAAGAGAGATATGGTGTTAACGTATGGCTTGGTGTTCTTAATAATAATAATTATTGGCCCCCATCTCTGACAGGAGAATTATACTTGGACTTCTTAGGGGCTTTAATTGAGTTTCTAGAAGATTTGCCACTTAGACTAATAAGAAAATATGAGTATTTCCAACACAACGGAGCTCTGCCATATCGCAGGAGAATGTGCAGAAATTTTCCCAATACATGTATGTCAGGAAGATGGATAGGAAATAATGATCCTATTGAATGGCAACCATGTTCACCAGACCTTTCTCTTCTATATTTTTCGTTGTGGGTCTTCATAAAAAATAAAGTATTCAGAAAAAAATTTGAAAATATTGTGGGATTGAAAACTTCAATCAGGACAGCCTGCACAGCTAACAAGAGAACTTCCACAAGTACACTATTTCTAGAGCAAGTACTTAGTTGTTGAGAAATGATGGAAGACAATTCGACCATTTAATGCGATATCGCATGAGACGGTAACTTAAAAAATGTAACGTGATGTAACCCGCTATGATGTCTATTTTCTACGAAAGAAAGTTAAATGATGGAAATTTGATAAAGTGTTTTCATAAGAAACGTCGAGAAATACATATGTTGTAATGTGTCGATGAATTTGTAATAATATTGACTACCAAAATGTATAAGAAAATAAACAGATTCGTATTAAAAACACTATATTGGTGATGGATTTCAATTAAAGAAACGTCGCATTGAAAAATGGGTTGAACCAGATTATGGAAAACATGAAAAAAAGCAAAATTTTTCTGTCATTTTTTGATAGTATTGAAAATGGAGGCGGTAGAGCAAAAAACAAAATCTTTCATTTTCAGTTATTTGAAAATATCTCATAAACGGTTGGTGATTTTTTAAATCTGAGAATACCATCATCTTGAATCCCTGAAATTGCAACTTTTATTCTATTCAACCGTTCTTTAAGGACCTACCGTTTCCGAGATCACAATAGTGGCATCAGCTAAAAAAACGGCCTGTATATTATATCTCTTATTACGCAGTAGAGTTCCAAACCGAATCTCGTCTTTTGGAGCTCTGTTCCACGTTCAGAATTTCGATGTATCGTTACGGTATGTGGTCGGCTCGCTATTATACTTTGTTCTTTGATAAAGGTGTACTTAACGGCTCCGGCGTGACATTATGAATTCCCATAATGTTTAACATACATTGAAAATGAATATTCGGAACGTGGGTTACGTCACTCATCACAGGTTTCTCTTGAGGTCTTTCTTCTGATTCATGATACTGAACGAATATGCTAGTTGATTGCCATCACATCAAAATTGTTTTCCTCTTCATTACACACTTGCTCATTTCGTTATTATGTCTGAATTGCGCAAATTTCTTCAATATGCGTTTTAGATCACATTTTTATATTTCCAATTACTTCACTCGCTGTTTATATTTCCATTTTTTTGTGCATAATTGTGTATTCTATGTGAAAAACAAATTTTCATTGGTAAAAACGCCCTCCTAATGTCTGAGTGAGGTAAAATAGCTATTTATAGTATGAGTGTTGAAAGTAAGGTTTTATTTTTTAAATGAAAATGGGAAAAGAGCGTAGCGAGGTAAGCAATTTCACGAACAAAATAAAACTTACTTTTAACACAAATATCATACAAAGTTTTTTGTACAACTGTCCTGTTTTCATTATAAAATAGATAATTTTAAAATTTCTATAAAAACACATCTCTTGTCAGTTATCTATTTTCATGTTATCGCATTTGCTGTGAAATGGCCGTGTCAGGTGACCCCGAATCTCCTGATTACCAACAAACCGTATTGTTTACAGCTCACGCGTTTTATTTAAAGTTTTTACTGGTGTTTAATGTCTTGCATAATGAAAAACAGTAGTGAGGAATTGCTTATTCCTGATGATATTGAAGAGGCTGCAAAAAGAGCTTCAATTGAATTGTTACCAAAAAATCAGTTCAGCAGTACGACATCGCATATTCTAATTTTCTAAGCTGGTGTAGACTTTAAAACGTCGAAGAAAATTTCAGCGAAACCGTCTTCTTAGCCTATCTAGAAGATAAATAAAAAATATGGAACCGTCAACTTTGTGGAGCCAGTTTTCAATGATAAAGTCGAGCGCGCTCGTTAAAAATGGGGTTGATACAAGCGAATATTTTAAGGTAATAGCTTCTTAAAGTGGAAAAATGAAAGTAATAGGCCCAAAAAATCAAAAACCCTTAGGCTTGAACAAGTTCACAGGTTTATGAATGAGACGCCAGATGAAAAATATTTGATGATAAAATTTGCTACTATTTTCGGAATATATGGAGCCTGCCGGCGCGAAGAGCTGTGCCATTTATTATTGGAAGACATTAAATTAATGAATAAATCATTGATTGTTCAAATTCCAAATACAAAAACGAAAATAGGTCGTTTTTTTTACATTGACGTAATACGTTGCATTACGTCCTTCTGTTATCAATCGTCAACGTTTTCTTCTGAAATATTCAAATTATGAATGCAGTGCCAACCCAATTGGTATAAACACATTTGGGAAAATGCCCTCTACCATCCTGGAACCAAAGGAATATACAGGTCACTGTTTCAGAAAGTCCTCTGCTTCTTTGCTAGCAGAATCAGGAGCAAATATAACGGATAATTAAAACCACGTAGGATGGAAGTCTACAACAGTAGCTGAGGGTTACATCGATCAATATATTTCTTATAAAATGGCTATTGCTGAAAGAATAATCCCAACTAGCTCCAACGTTACAGCATCGTCCTCTCCACTTCAAAAATTAAATGTTAATGCCCATGAAATTGTCAACTGAGCTAGTTCAAATATATTACAAGGATCTTCAACATCGCCAGGTATTAATATCAGAAGTTGACCTAATTGTTCTTTTCATATGGATGTTCATAAATAATGATGATGATGTTATTAATGTATATCATACATTTGTAACAGAATTCAGTTGTATCTATATCTGTTGTTCATAATAAAACTTCCTTGAAAATTTATTAATTATGTGTTGTTTATTGCTATTTGGTCGAAAAAAATCGTGTTAAAAATACTTTCAACACTAGTGTTGACAACCATTGAAAATGTCACTTTTAATGAACGTTGTACAAAAAGGAATTTATTGATTCAATGTTGAGAGCTAGTAGAATACATTCTCGAATGTTGCGAATGAACATCATTCCCGAGTATATATTATAGTAAGTGTGCCTTTGAGTGATGTGGGTTATAATAATGCTTTGAATCATGTAATACTTCCATATATGGCGTGACGGTCATTATAAATCCATTACTCGTCTGGTATATAAGTGTGGAATCTCGAGACTGACGCGTCGCTGTTTCCATTCTTCGGTTGTTCGATTCGGGATTGTATCTCGCAAAATAGAGAAAAACACAATAATAGCGGTGATTTGGCCCTAGCTTGGCTGAGCTTGGTGGGCAGAAAAAGTCGATTCCTCGTAATGGGTTTATTTGGTGAAGAGGGAAGATTTGGATTAGTGTTCGTTGTATCTTTTCGAAAAGACCGGAACAAGAAGTGATCATACCAATTGATAAAATATATCCTTATGGAATACAATAAGTTTAAATTCTATGATGGAAATTATACATAAGAAGTACACAGATCACTACAGAGAAAAAAGTTCTCCTGATCATATGGAAAGTAACTGATTCATGAGTTGATTCAGTCTCAGAAATATTGCAGATATTTATTTAATTGAATAGAACTGGCGGATACTTGAAAATCCACATTTAAACTTATTAATACAATAATACAGTTTATTATATGATTTTCACTATAAATCACTGAAAATCATACAATAAATTGTATTATTGTATTATTGAGTTTAGATATTTATTTATTTCGAAGAAAATACGATAGGTTGCCTTTTATGTTTCGGGATTTGGCAACCCTAGTGTTGCAATCTGGCAACTGACAGCTCTATCGTACTGTTGGACATTTTTGAGGTTATATGTACTCAGAACGTTTTGACGTACGAGTGCTATTTGTGTTGTTTACAGTAACTTGAAAGATTCATCTAGGCCCAAAAATGGAATTATTGGGATTATTTTTTACAACTTTCGACGTGGATTAACTCAGCAACAGTGCATGGATGAACTCAATTCAATTTTTATAGATGAAGCTCTATCAAGGACCATTATTTATCGATGGTATGGTGAATTCAATCGTGGTCGTAGTTCACTCCAAGACGAATTTCGTGAAGGTCGTCCAAAATCATTTGTTGTTCCGAAATCCATTGATGCTGTGTGCGAAATGATATTGCAAGATCGTCATGTGACCTATCGTGATACTGATACAACCGTAGGCATCAGTGGGACCAGCATATATTCAATATTACATAAATATTTGACTGTCAAAAAAATTTGTTCCAGTTGGATCCCACACAATTTGTCAATCGCTCAAAAAAGGCTTGTGTCGATTGGTCGAAGAAAATGCTCAAAAAATACGATCGCGGTGCTTCGAAACACGTCTATGACATCGTGACAGGTGATGATTCGTGGATTTACGCGTATGAGCCAGAAAGTAAACAGCAGTCGACTGTATAGGTGTTTCAAGATGAGCCAAATCCAACAAAAGTTGTTCGGCCCACGAAGCACTTCCAAACAAATGGTCTCCTGTTTTTTCGGAAAAACTGGTCATGTCGCAACCGTATCACTAGAACAACGCAGAACAGTCAATCCTGAGTGGTACACAACCATTTGTTTGCCAGTTGTCTTCCAAGAAATCAGGAAAACCAACCGCCGAAGACGGATCACTCTTCACCACGACAATGCGAGCTCTCACACATCGGCTCAAACAACTGCATTTTTGAGCACTCAAAACATATAAACTTCTGACTTGGCACCAAATGACTCCTTTTTATTCCCGTACGTAACAAACAAACTCAGAGGTCAACGTTTTTCGACACCTGAAAAAGCAGTTGCTGCATTCAGGATGCATGTTTTGGAGATACCTCAATCAGAGTGGCAAAAATGCTTCGATAATTAGTTCAAACGCATACAAAAGTGTATAGATCTTCATGGGGAATATTTTGAAAAACAATAAAGTGATTTTCGATGATTAATATTTGTGTTTGTTCTCTAATCCCAAAATACAAAAGGCAACCCCCGACTCTTATTATGATGACAGATCGCTGAAATATTCTCAAGGTTATTTATATTGACGGAGAAGTAGAAAGATAAAAAGGTTTTTTCCCAAAAACTTATCTCTACTGAAATAATATTTCCTTTTCAATCTATCTATGTTATTCTCTCAACATGAATGTCCTCTGATATTAAAATCTGTTATTATTATGTCTGGTTATGCCACATTTATCTGCTTTGATTGAGTTTTCTCAGAGTAAATTTCACTTAGCTACAGTCCCAGTCACCCCAAGTTGCATTTTTTTCAGATTTTCAGTGACATATAAAACTTCCTTTTGCTGGCGAAAGTCTGCACCAACAACTGATGTACCGGTCCATATTCAAATTTGTTTTCATCACTAGCATTGTCATCAATAATAAACTCATATTTTATCTTTTATTTCGACAAATAAATCAGCAAAAATAAATGTGGATACTGAATTTTTCGTACCATCAAGTGGGGCTGTTGTAATGGTTTTGAATTTTTATTGGCATCATAGTCTGTATGTTTCAGATTATCTTCACTATAATACTATGGTTACTATTGTTTATTCATATATTCCATTCAAATTCAAGCAATAGCCGTGAAATCACTTCTTCATCAAATTTATTCGGGTGAATAAAAAAGAAATTAATTGTTCAGAATTACTTTTTTCTCTGTACTTTCGAAGTGAGTACGTATGTCACAATTTGATTTATTAACTGTTATCTCTGTAATTGCATGTGCTATTTATTGCAACAAAACATGGATTTATCTAAAAGAAAACAATACAACTTTCACAAGTTCTGATATACTGAAATCCTTTAACATGCTACTTATTTCAAGGATAATTTCCTTGCTGTATATTTTAACACAATGAAATACAAAATTACAAGTTGAGGCTCGTTTCCTAAAATCTTTTAGAGGCAATTATTCACAGTGATGATCAGACCAGCATGGTACCACTTTAAAAACTTGCCAAAATATAGAATGGGCACAAAGAAATTATCTCTATTTCAAGGTAACGGTCAGACCCTTTCGAAGTTGGAGCCAGAAAGGGGAAGTGCGGGGGTGATGAAAGGAAAAGGTTAGCCCTCGTTCAGTGCAGGCCTGTAAATGGCAGGTTTTCGTGCAATAAACGTTGTGAAGCACATCATTGGCGTCGAGAGATCTACAAGAGGATAATGGGTCCAAATCACTCCTGATTTGAAATTTCGTATAAAATTTTGTTGAAAATCTGCTTTTTTCAATGGTAGCGGTAGTTATTCACTTTTAACACAACTGTTAACAGTAGGCATCTCAATTTTAATAGAATGAATCCGCAATTTCAGTGTGTATTAATATCACTATTATTCAGTTGAACTTCTTTGACTCGAAATCCATTCGATATCTTCTTGATTTTTTATCAGCTACAGTTGAGAATTTCCTCCCACATTTTCTTCAAATATTCTCACTGATCCTTGTGTTGCAGAGGGATCATGCAATTTCAAAAACACTACATGCAAAAAAAAACCATTTTACTTTTAATCAGCTGCTTCTCTCCGAGCAAACATCAACAAATTTTCTTATTTTTCAATATTATTCAAATTCCAGAAGAAATTACTTAGATACCTACCATTACAATTAGCTCATATAGTTTATATAAGCCTTGGAAATTATATAGGTGCAACTGATCTTAGTCATTGAATATTGGGACCTAATAATTTTTGAATACTTGATTTTGATAAAGGATATGTAAAAATTTATTGTTGATTTCTCGGAGATATTCAAAAAAGTTTGTCAAACCTTATACTGACCCTTTGACATTTGTTTGTTTTTTACCAACAGTGTACTTATTTGCTGAAGATGATGGCTAGATGATGAAACAAAAAATATTGTTTCTCCCAAAAAGACCTGAAGTTTCACTTCAAAAATAACCTATTCAATGGAGTTGCTCAAACACTGAACAAGAATAGTTTTTTCTGGTAACTTTTGGGATAATCTCACTTACAAGTTTGTATTTATGTTCACCTGTCCCGATGTCGCTAATCAAATCTTGCAAGTTAAATTTCATCTTCTTCCCAGTATCCGATTGAGCTGCAATTTGGCACACACGTTTGCTTATCGCGGCAATGCTCGATTACTCGAATGGGGCCATTTTCAATGGAGGATGCAACAAAATGGCGATTTGTCATTTCCACAGTAACCTCTATGATATGGCTATCAAATAACAGGGCTTGACGAGCTAAACACAGTGAGCAAAGTAACGTCGCTGTGAATCCAATATGGCCGCCACCATAGAATGGCGATACATAAATTCCATTTTCATGATATGAATATCAAATGGAAGGCCTTGATGTGCAGAACACAATAAGTAAAGTGAATTCATTCTAAATCCAATATGGCGCACTACCAAAGATGATGTTACTATGTTTTTATGCAACCATTACATTTGGATATCTAATAAAAGGGCTCAAGAATTTTATCTCAGCAGAGATTAGTTATACTTTGGAGGTTCTTGAACAAATAACACGGAGATAAACCAAGAAAAATAACGCATTAGATGAAATGAACAGACTAAGAAGCATATCAATAAAGCGTCTGGTCTTGATGAAGTGCCTGTCATCGTAATCAGAAAGTGCGCAAATGAATTCGCACCAGTATTTTGCAGACTTTTCAACTTGTCCTACAAGAAAAGTGTTTTTCCTACTTGTTGGAAGATTGCTCGCGTTCAGTCTATCCCAAAAAGGGCAAGAAGAATCTTCCAAATAACTATAGACGAGTCGCTTTGCTATCAGTGATATCAAAAATCATGGAGAAAGCCGTAAACCACCATATCCTTAAATATTTGGAAGGCTTTAACATCTTGAGCGTCCATCAATATAGCTTTCAGAAACAAAGATCAACAGGCGACCTACTATCCTATGACACCATATTTGGAATAACTCAATCGAGAATCATGGAGAGCCAAGAACTGTTGCCATC
>WOGR01007120.1:0-12588 GCA_015342045.1 Leptinotarsa lineolata
TACCGCGGGCACGAAAATGTTCTAGCACGGTTTTGTTATGATTGAAAACTTATTGATTAGTGGGATAGATTCGTAAGGCTTTTTCTATCACAATTTCGCCAGTTGGCTCTATGTTTAGACGACTCATTAAAATACTGAAATGTTTCGATAGAAGTTCTTTTACAATGCAAATAAATATGGGTTTTTACAACCTACTACATCGTTTAGTGTCTTCTTTTCAGAGTCGGGAAATAGGTATTTAAAGGTGAAAGCTTGATTTGATTTTTTTTCTAGAAATATTTTTTTTATTGAAGCCCACCCTGGATGCGGCATCTATTTCACGGTGGGCTTACCAACTGCCCATCATGAATGAATGCGTATACAAAATTTCGTTTCCCTGCTATTTACCGCTGAGGAGATCTTTCGTACGGAGCCGATCCTGGCAGCAGCATCAGGTCACATTTATGATTAACATGTATTGTCATCGGTTCTGGACCAGCATGCAGAATTTCAGCTCAATCGGATTCCGGGAAGTTGGTCAAATTAAACTTGCAAGATTTTCAACATACATACAAGTCAAGTTAAATAAAAGCTTTTGAAAAACGCTGTTAACAGTGTGTTATTTCTGAGGGGGACAGCTTTGAAGGGGACAAAATAAAAATTGATGAATGAATAAATATTTTTTGTGAAAAACGAATATCCACCTTTTTTCACAGACAGCGTATGTTTTGGTACCCGTGCGAAGCCGGATCGGCTCGCTAGTGATTTATAAAGTGGAATGTTCTAATGGGGTGATCTCGTTAAGGTTAAAAATCATGAAAACCATTTTGTTCCAAATTATTTTACTATAAACTTAGCAGATCACGGATTGGATTCTACCAGAGAAAATTACTGTCCAGTCGAAAAGGCATAATATAGTTATACTGAAGAATATAATCAAGTTGCGGTATGGAACAATAATTTTGATATCGGTATTCTTACTGATTAAACCAAGCTGCCAGACAGAAATAATATTATGAGCAGTATGCGAGTGTTTATATGATTCCCACCAGAGATAATCACTCCCTTCACATACTTCTAATAAATTGGAAGAATTAGTTCTGGTGAATCGTGCGGTATGAGTCCGTTTCATAAATGTTCTGCTCAAAAATAAATCAGTCTAACTCTATCGTCATAATTTGGCATGCATAGTTCACAACCGCAGCACATTATTATTCAAATGTCATTCGACATAAAAGACTGTTGAGATATACTAAGTGTCTGTTTAATAACTAAAAATTCTTTCAGCATGATTATCATTTCCTCAATGAATTAAATTAAGGTGTATGTAAAATTAAACATTTCGATTTGAATAATATGTGACTCATTATAGACGCTGGACGATAAATCATCCTAGAATTTTTTTATTGGAAAGAATTAAAAATAATTGCTCGAAGCAATCATTTGCCGACTTCAAAAAAAGCAATAAATTCGACGCATATATCTCTAACGTCACTTAAACTGACATTTTCACTTGGATGACATTTTTTTGTATTCATTTTTGAGAAATTTCTTAAAGTTTTCTGACTTCTTTCTTTAAAAACGATTTCGAAAAGGCAACTTTTTTGTAATGATCATAAATATATTGGTTTTATTGAATTTAGGAATGCAAAGACCTCCATATTCAATCAAAACAAGCACTGCTCCCAAACAAGAGAACTGCAGCACTCAACTCGACGCGCGTTACACCGACCGGTGTTACAGTCATTTAAATTTTGTTACTGCTTATTACAAAGGCACAGAATTACATTACTACAGGTGAAAGGTAACTGATGAAAAAACAACTGCCAATAAGTGATTATACACAATTAAATGTTATGCTAGAGTTTGAGGATAACCCACATACTCCTAGTCAACATGCAGTCTTCGATGTCAGCCATTTATCGATTATTCGAACATTAAAAGGAAAGAAAATGCATCCTTATAAAACCATACCATTTCAGGAGGTCATAGAATATAGGTTTGATAACAGAACGAATTCTTGAGAACAAATGATGACATTGTTGAATAACAATGTGATTCAATTAAGAAATTTGGTTTTTTTGATGGGTGTACCATTACACTCACGGTCATGCTGATCTTCAAAATTGCCACTATCAATCTAAGAAAAATCATCGCTGGATAATAGAATAAACGGAACACCCTGAAAAGTATATTGTTCTGTCAGAAATTGTTGGAGATTATATCATCTCTCCACCAAATATATCCAAATCAGTGGATAGGGAGGCGAGGAACGCTGAAATTGTCAACACAATTTCCTGATCTGACGTCATTTGACTTCATTTCAATGTTTTATTAGCAATTCTGAAAAATCCGAAAATCGAAAAATATACGGGGTTCAATTCAAAATAAGAAGGTTGCTATTGGCTACTGTTACATGACACACCGTTTTCTAAAGTTGAACAATTTCAACTCATTAGTACAATAATACAGTTTATTGCATGATTTTCACTATAAAGGGTTTCACAAAAACCGCGACACGTACAATACAATAGCTTCCTCAAGCGTTAATATTAAGTTACTACTAAATTACAAACCATTTTATACTCTAATCTATTACCTACTTTCTACCTAAATCTACCTAAAACAATCTACCTGAAAAATATCTACCTGGAAATGAACAGATTTAATAATGGCGAATTATTCAGTTCAGTTTGATCATTCATGAGATATTCATAGTTTTTGAATTTGTTTATTTCCATACACTAAAACAGGTTGAGTTTTAAACCTTTCTTCTGGAAATGGAGGCGCTTGAATTCATGATTGAACTCATGTCCCTCTGTGATATAATGAGTGGCATATGTGGACTTTATTTTTCAATCTAGAATTTATTTCTGTGTTCCTTTATGCGGGCTCTGAACGTTCCTCCAGTTTGACCTATATAAAACATCGGACGTGACCCATATAATAATTTATACACGATCGATTATTCTGAAACTGAACTTTTATCTTTGTTATTCCTAATGTGCCTAAGTAGTTGTTTGTCTTAAAAGCAATATTTACACCTTTGTTGTATAGAAAATGTGAACTATTCGTAGTGGGTTAGCCTAAGTAGGTTGAGGTTCTATAACTTTCATCCTCCTCTCTCCCAATTGGGTAAACTTTCTTCAAAGCTTGGCTGTATAACTTTTTTGATAATAGAGAATGTATTAGACTGCTATCGTATTATGTTCAGTTCTTTATTGAAATTCGCATCTTACCGAGGAATATTTATCAGTCTGTGGATCATAGTATTGAATGCTGCTACTTTGTGCTGATATGGGTGGGTGGACGGATTATGAATGATGATATCTGTATGTGCTGGTTTACGCTAAATTGAAAAATCATGTTTATTGTTATCTTTGGTTATTACCGAGTCCAAAAAATTTATAGAGTCATTCTTTTCCATCTCCATGGGAAATGCGATGAAAGGGTGGAGAAAATTGATGAAATTCAACAATTTAATCAATTGTCTGTTCATTCTTGTTAAAAATAGGTAGGGTCGTTTCTAAGACTATCGCAATCTTCTTTCATCATGGCTGTGACCGTTTTGCCTTTATCAGCTCGCGTGAAAACAATGTTATTTGCTGCTGATTTCTCTTTTATGTATCTAACTAGTTTCAATTCCGGATTGAACCTACCTTTATGCATCTTTTCAGATTTTAAAATTTCCACAGCAATATGTTTATTGGCGTGACATGTCCCCATCAACGCAATATCTGCATCAATTCTCAAAACTTCTTAATTTGTCGAATTTATGTTTGGTTTAATATTGTAATTGAGACCTTTTTCCAATAGACAAGTTTCTTGTTCTGTGAAACTGGTATTCGTAAGGTTGATAAATTTGTCAAAGAACTTATGTTGCAAAAATAGTCCAATTTTTTTGGTCTTCTTCTTCTTCTTCTGCGGTGGTCTGTTCCGAATCAAAACATCCAATTTCTTCTTCTGCGTTAAAAACTTTTTATGAATAATACTAGTGAAAGTTATAGTGAAAATCATACAATAAACTGTATTATTGTATTAATGGATTTTCATCGGTCAGTTCTAATCAATTATTAAACAATATCAACTTAGATTAGTTTGAATTATCATTTCTGTCGGGTGTCCCGAGACACACACATGTTTTTTTAATTTCTAGACGCGGTTCGCTACACCGTAACACTTTTCCAAAATAGTCAACATTCCTGCTCGAAACTGTTATCAAAATGAAATACTAGATATCGAAACAAATGAAATTCAATGCACTTACTTGAGGCTGAAGCCAGCTCAAATGTTTTCTTAACGCACCATCAAGTCGCTTGATGTCATATGGAAATATAATGAATGAAGTTTATGAGATCATAAACATAGTTAATAATTTCAGTAGTACTTGTCGATGGTCTACTTCTATTCAAACAAACTGCTCTACGAATGTCATTTTACGATATTCAGCTTTCAGATAATATGCATTTTCGCCTACTTGTATCATGTACTACGAGTTCCACAACGGTACATTTCCTATTTGAGATATATTCACAATTGTGTTATAATACTATTCGTAGAGGGCTTGTATTCTAATGTATATATAGAAACAATACACTGAGTTATGAAATTAAACTCTACATTCGAGCATCCTTATTACAAAAAAAAATTAGGACTGGTGATCCGATTACACCAAATGTACATGAAAATAGGCTTGCTACGCCCCTCTTGAGTAAATTAAGATATACGATATTGAGAAAAATATTTTCAGAGACATAGCTGAAAACAAACGGTATTTTTTAAAAATTGTAGATAAGTTATTGAAGGAACGTAAATTTATGGAGAATCTTTGTAAATATTCGATTTTTCAAAAAGATATAGGTTCAAAATTCATTGTCCTTCCGTATTGATCAAGATACACTAACGATTCAGATCATATCACGTTGAACGTGAAACTTCTTGCTTGAAATTATGTAAAATGAAGGGATAAGCTATGAGGACTGTGACAAAAACAAGCAGCACAAAATCGGCCATATAATGAATGAAAACTGGCTGAAATTGTTCAGATCGGTACATGACAATAGATTTTCGGTGACCGAGGTCTCACTCCAAACAGATCTTTTTAAGAATCACTCTGTTTGACTTTCACGAGAAAACGTCCCTCGAATTCATAACCGAAATCAACGATGTGTGTTGGAAAGTGAAAGTGTACTCTGTTAGATATAAATAGAGACCTCCTGAAGATGCCAATTTGGTTGGTGACACGTGCGTCGAGAAGAATGTTGCAGTTTTGGTGTTTGGGAAAAGTTCTTGTTCTGGACCTATGAATAGAGGCCAAAAGAAGGGGCTGTACTTACGAAAAGTTCCGTACTTGTAAATTTTTGCTATAATGTCTTGGATGTCAGATGGATTTTAGTTGCAAAGTAATTTCACTCCAATTATGTTGGTAATGAAATTTCTTACATTTTATGGTACTGAAATTTGTGTATAGTTGTTTCGAAACTTAAAAATTTAAAACGCATTCTTTAGAAATTTGTTAAATTGCTAACGAGAACGCTTCAAATCAGTTATTATTAGTCATTCGCAATTCAATGATCTTTCTGCCAGTTCCAAGAAACTTCAGCAGCAAGGGAAAAAATCCTGGTATCTCTGTGATGGCAACAGTGGTTTAGTTCCCTCCAGTGCTTTAGTAGAGGACTTCCACCAGATAAAAAGTCGGCTAATGGAATAAAAATGCAATTTTCCGAGTTCGGTCTTATGGTGCAAAAATTACGGTATCAAGACCGGTTCCGAAAATACTGGTTAAAAACAAAAATCGATTAACTTCGTTTTTGAGTATAATGTTGCTATTTTGAGTAATATCAAAAATTGTTTCGAAGTTTTTTTTTATTACGTTTTCTTGCGGTACTACATTTTCATACTGACGTTTCGTATTTTTGGGCTATCATCACTTTTTTCTTCACTGAATTTATTGATTCGTTGAGATTTGTTGAGTCACGTGGTAGGCCATGCGAGTGGCCTGAAATAATTAACAATTTCAGTTTACTGTATTCTGCTGCTGACTTCCTTGCAAAGAAGGGTGCTGCAAGTAGCTTCATCGGACCAGAATCTGTCATTGGCATTGCTTAAGGCTTAGCCAAACAAACATTGAACACCTGGATGGCAAGAAGATTCAAAGACTTCTGGCCAAATCTTCCAGCATTGACTCACTTCAAGGCGTTCATTCTTCGAAGC
The DNA here is from genome assembly GCA_015342045.1 of Leptinotarsa lineolata. Lineage (NCBI taxonomy): Eukaryota > Metazoa > Arthropoda > Insecta > Coleoptera > Chrysomelidae > Leptinotarsa > Leptinotarsa lineolata. Next base: position 6,193 of record WOGR01007120.1, read on the forward strand.
TTGAAACCAAAGAGTTGTTGGACTACAGTAGGGATGATATACGATGTCTAACAGGCCTCCTTACAGGTCACTGTCGTCTGAATAATCATATGCAGAGACTCAGACTGTCGAAAGACAGTGTGTGTTGCCTATGTTTGGAATATGATGAAACAGCAGAGCATATACATTGTGCCTGCTACCCCGCCGTGAACCGAATCAGGTTTTCAGAGTTTGGTAGAACCACACTCTCAAAATCTGACCTGAAAGATACTCACCATACAAACTAATCATCTTCGTCAAGAAGCTGGGTTTATTTGGTCGAGTTTGAATAGGTGTGAGCCACAATATACCCTTGCGGGTTGCGGTGGAGGGTCGAATAGACCCACTTACTTTTGATCTAACCTTACCTAACCTTATTCTATTCGTTTGACAATGTCTTTATAGGACGTAACTGCCGTACCGTTAGTTACAAATTGAAGTGGTAAAATACAGGAAATGATCTCCTACCACGTAGTTAACGGCTACATCTATCAATTCATTCAATATCAGTGTTGAGGTGTATGATCACATCTTCCATAGCTTAGACGAGTTGTTGGGACTAAATCTTATGAAAGAACATGTGAAATTCATATTTTTATTAATATTTAACGGAGGCGTAGAAGAGCCACATAGGTTTTTAGAAAAAAAAATACAAATTCCGAGTTCAAAGTCGAAATTCGACTGAATTCTCTGTTTAAAGTCTAAATTTGATAAGAATCCGAGTTCAAAGTCGGAATTTAATAAAATTTCTAGTTCAAAGTAGGAATTTCATTAAATCATAAAAACTACAAATAATAATTTTAGATGAGCGCAAAGTGAAGTTGATCGAGATAGTTGAGGCTCTGAGGATCTCAAAGGAAGGTGTTAGATATATCGTGCAAGAATATTTGGGTATGCGAAAGATCCGTCCATAGTCCAACAATGAATTGATAATTCTGATCAGTGAATCTTATTGGAGTTTTATCTCAACACCAAACCGTTATTTTTTCTAACACCTCGACACGTGTTTCGATCACCAAGTAATCACCTTCAAGAGGAAGATTTAACTGTTAATTTTCCTCTTGAAGATGATCACTTGGTAATCGAAACACGTGTCGAAGTGTTAAAAATAACGGTTTGGTGTTGAGATAAAACTCCAGTAAGATTCATTGCTACACCAAAGGTTCCAAAACAGTGCATCACAAGATTCTGATCAGTGTTTAAGGCTGTTCCACCGTAAAAAACCCGAATTTATGCATCAATATGAAACAATGGATGAAACAAGGCTCCATCATTTCTCACCAGAATCAAACCGATCGTCATCCGAGTGGACTGCACCTGGTGAACCGACTCTAAAGCGTGCAAAGACGCAACCGTCGGTTGGCAAGGTAATTGTATCAGTATTTTCGGATGCGCATGTTATAATATTCTTCGACTATCTTGAAAAGGAAAAAACCATCAGCAGCGACTATTGCATAGCTTTATTGAAGCGTTATTGGTGCTGTTTCAAGGCAATTCACCGTCTCACAAATCGATGAAAACGATGGCAAAATTGCATGAATTGGGCTTCGAATTGCTTCGGCATCCACCGTATTCTGCAGATCTGGCCCCAGCGACTTTTTCCTGTTCTCAGACCTCAAGTGAATGCCCGCTGGAGAGAAATTAAGGGCCGATAAAGAGGTAATCGTCAAAATGGTATCAAAACATTGTTTGACCGCTATAACCGTTGAATCACCCTCGAAGGTAATATTGAATAATAAAATAAAATTTCATCAAGAAAAATTCTATGTTAGCCTACGAGCTTTTCAGCCAAACTTGATTATTTGGAAAATAATTTTTTTTCGACTTTGTATCTGAAAGAAACTACTGTGCATTATTGACACATTTTTTGCAAGAAGTTTATTTGTGTTTGATTTTTTCATGCTTTCTTCGAAAGTTCTTCATATATAGTCAGTGGGCATACTTGAAGACTGGCTATAAATCAAATCATTTGAAGGAACAATTTGTTCAGGTCAGTCTCAACTCTCTACACTGTAGGTTAATGGACTGACACCTATCGAGAAACAATTACTCCCCTGGCTAATACCACGAAGGGCGTTGGATTATATCCGACAGGTGTCAGTGCAAGAATCTCATCGTGCAGGGATATCATCGACTCTATGTTGATGATGGCCACTACCTTGCACTAACGAGAGGTCAAATAGGCCGAAATCGTTCTGCCAGTGTGCCCGTTCAATAATTGAAAATCGACTTTGGTAGTTTCTTCGCCAACAGCATATGCAGGAAATAATTCAATGAAGATTCCTGCACTGACACCTGTCGGATATAATCCAACGCCCTTCGTGGTATTAGCCAGGGGAGTAGTTGTGACAGTCCATTAACCTACAGTAGTATTGAGTTGAAACTGGCCTGAACAAATTGTTATTTCAAATGATTTTCTTTGAGAGTTTTGCACATTTTTTGTTTCATAATAGTAATGATATTGATAATAATAATAATATTTATTTACCTCAAATGTACATTGAAAAATCATGTTAGGAAGAAGACATCCAATGGTAAATAAATACTTACTACCCATCAACGCAAGCCTTGGTAGTGGGAGTAAAACTAACCTATCCTATCCTGAAGTGGTATGAGTTTATAAAATATTTTAATATAAGAACAGACAAAAGTGAAAATAAAGTGATGTGTATAATTAGCATAATCGGGGATCTGGTCAAAGTAGACAAAACACTAAAAGGCGGACCTTGACTATAGTGAGAATTGTCTACGTAGATACAGAATCTCGATATCATATCAGATAAATTAAAGGAAATATAAAAGTTAAATATGAAGTATTGCATAGTGTTACAAATATAAAATTTAACAATAGTGTTGCAAATATCAAATTTAAAAATAATGTTGTATATATAAGATATAAAATATCGTGGAATATTATCGAAAGAACACGTAATTTATAGAGCGATAATTTCTATGTAAATTATTGTTTTCAATTTCAAATTTTTCATTATTACAAACTGTAATATACGTTTTTCATATGAATGTATTGATGGATGGAAAGGCGTGATTGGGAGCTTATCCATTCCTTTAATTTTGATCTGAATAAATGATAGGAATTGTATTTTTTTATTTCTTTAGGGATCCAACTATATGATTTAGGTCCAAAGTAGACATAACTTCTTTGTAGGGTGCTTTTTTCTGGTCTTGGTATAACAGAGGAATTGCTTTTGTGACGTGTACTGTAGTTATGATTTGTGGCTATCAGTGTATTTCTGTAGGCATGCTGTCGCATTACAGCTGATAGAAAATATAATTGTCGAAGATCAAATAATTTCGTTTCGCGGTATAGTTCATTGGTGGGGTAAGTAAATGGTTTTTTAAATATTATCTTAATGATCCACACTTGTAATTATTTGATTCCACTCCCCAAGCTAATATTCCATAATTCAAGTGGGGTTCAACTAGGGCATAATATAATATTCGTAGCTGATCAATTTTTGAATATTCTCTAAATATTTGAACGTTGATAATGTACTTTGTAGACGAAGGCGATATGGATGACCCATTTCAAATTACAGTCTATGAATACTCCCGAATACTTTAAATGTCGTACCATTGACATTGTTTGGTTGCCATCTATTTGAAGAGTGTCATATTCTGGTTCTTCTTTACGTATGAAGTGAAAGATATGAAGTGTGTTTTTGTCGATGTTCATTATTAAAAGCCGATTTTTAAATCACTCGTGAATTATTTTTAAATGTTTTTCAGCTTTATTTTTTGAAGATTGTCAATTCTCGTCTGCATATATAACTGCTGTGTCGTCAGCAAAACTTACCATATCCCCTTTTAGATCTAGTTTCAGCAAATTATCGAGATAAATATTGTACCCAGGACTGTGCCCTGAGGTTCACCATATTTTATGACCTTTTCTCCACTGAGGCTATCATTTATTCTAACTCTTTGAACTCTTTTTTGCAGATAGTTTTCCATCTGGTCTGTTTTTTCTCTGATTCCAATACTTTCCACTATTTTTAGCAATTTATGATGATCAACGGCGTCTAACGCTTTGGGGAAATCTATAAATATGGCCAATATTGGTTTCGTTTTTTCAAGATATTTGGATATTCTAGATGTAACGTATACTGTGGCGTCTTGCGATGACCTATTTTCTCTAAAGTCAATTTTTTTCCCGATATTCCATATTTTTTAAGTAGTTTTTTAGACGCGTTTTCAGTAACTTTTCAAAAATTCCTGCAAAATTAGAGATCAAGGAGGTTGGACGGTAGTTTGATATATATCGTTTGTTTTCATTTTTTTGCAGTGGTTTGATTACAGAAAGAACAATAGAGAAGTACAAAGTCAAAAAACTTTTCCCAGAAAAATTAATTTCTTATGTTTGGCATACAATTTCATGAAATTTTATCCACTCGAATACTTCAGCTACTTGTATGGAAATATTGAAATTCCCAAGAATGTTAATGATATGATTCACAAAATTTGAATCTCACTTCAGGTGAACAAATTTGTCTTATAATAATTTAATAACATATAATCATAAAGTATGTATTCAGTACCCACCTATTTTAATGCGTACATTAAATCAGTAGTAAAACCCGGTTGAACTAGATCCAATAATGGTAAACTTGATTATTTGTTAGGCGTTGAGAGAACTGGATGCTGATTTCCAGTAGTTGTTTTCGAACGAGGAGAAATAACATTACATACGCGAAGCCGTGAATATATTACACCTCGTTATAGTAATACTACTTGAAATTGTTCGATGGTAGGGAAATAATTAGATCGATGCTATGCGTGACTTGCAATGAAATTAAACGGTTCAAATGGACTTTATTTTTAATTCAAAATATTTTGAAAAAACACGATATGGTTTTTTCGTATGCAAACTATATGGATTGAAACATTTTGACTGAATGGCAAAAAAATTGAGAAATAAAAAAAATAAATGAACCTAAAATGATTTTTTATAAAAGCGTTCCCAAACGAATTTGAATAGTTTGTCCGTCGTACATACGATATTCTCACGATATTGCTTACATTAATTAATGCTAACCTAATAACTCTCCGCGGCTTTATATCCCTACCTCTATAACAAAATAACTCATCGAATTGATGTTCATAATGTGAACATGAGCCTTAAAATGATCCATGTTGTTAGGCACTCCACTGAACTATTCAAAAGGTCATTTACATATACAATAGCTGAATTCTTTAACAACCTACTACCTTCCTGTTTCCAGTTTCAGGCGTTTATATCGGTATCCACCTCATCTCCCCTCTTTATTTGAATAAAATGTTGTACCTGCTATCACAATTACAAGTACAATTTAAGCCCTTCGTTTTTTTGTTTTTTATCTTCTTCTTTTTTTGTATAGTGCAATAGGAAGACTGAACTCTGTTCAGTCTTGTATTCTATTGACAAATTTGTATTTTTTTCTCTATATTGTTTCATATTATTTTTGCTGTCAATAAATTCATTTATTATTATTATTATAATTATTACTACATTCAAAAAGTTTCCTAGACTTCAAATAGAATTTACAATTTACGAAAATTCAATCCACGTTTATTTCAATATAAGTACCGTTTGAAATCAATTACATGTGAAAGCAGTGGGATTCCTGATTGGGAAATAGGATTATCCATTTTTATGTGAACCTTTTTTTTTAATTTTCAACTTGAAAGGGTATATTTTCAGGACAGATTAATTTTTGGGAAAGAAAGGTTTTGGCTTTCTATTCCTGTATCTTGATACAAAAAATATGTAAATCTTCCAAGGTAAGGAAGGAAGGAATCAATTTAAAAACTCAGCTCCATACAAAGATGCAAAGAAGTAACTTAGGAAGATTCCCACATTTCTTGTATCAAGATAGAGAAGTAGAAAGCCAAAACCTTTTTTTTATTTTTCTAATGATATTGAAATTTATACATCAGCAATATAACAAAACAGAAAATCAGTAACGCCATTGGACCACGGCTACCCAGGCTACCCAATGGGGAGAATAATTCTGAAACTTTCGACCATAACTATGATGAGAATCTTCAGCGGTGGTTGGCAGCAATGCATTGCGATGCCACGGCTACCCAGACCGCTTAACCAAAATGAGAATTTCACTTCCACCGTGACAGTTCAAAACTTTGCCAAATGAGCTGTAAATCACCTTTTTCCGCGATAGTGTAAAAATAGTGTTGAAAATAAAATGCCTACCGATAGAATATAAAGTCTTGAAATTGAATTGTGTTTGAAAACTGTATCGAGGAAAGATGCATATGTACTAGAAAATAAATATTTTAAAATAAAATCTCTTTCAACTACCTACACTTCAGGTTTTTTTGAATGCAATGAGGAAAAGAGTGAAAATACTTAACACTATGGGAGAA
>WOGR01007121.1:0-12588 GCA_015342045.1 Leptinotarsa lineolata
TTTTTGCTTCACAGTACCCCAAAGAAAAAATCTAGTGGTCTCATGTCCGGTAGTCTTGGCGGCCACTCAATGTAAGGACTATTCCGACCTATCCATCGATTTCCATAGTTATTATTCAGCCATTCTCTTACAATAACAATATACAGAAAACCTATCTGTTTGAAACTTCAAATTCAGACGATCCTGCACTGGTAAGTTAGGTATGTATTGCGTCCCAAAACTCATTCCCCAAAAAGTCCAAAAATATAATTTCATTCATATTACTTTCGGATAAAAACAGTCCGATAGTTTCATGATGGATTATTCCATCATGCATCCATTGCAATATTCGCACAACATTTCTATTCTCACGATGTGGATTGTTTCTGTTTTGAGCATATGCCTCGATACACAACCTGATTCGTTAAAAACAGAATTTATATAGTTCACCGTACTGCTGTCACGATGTCTGTTATGAAATTTTCTGACAGCTTCTCTTGCCGAAAGGGCATTACCTCCGACAAGGCGCACAAGTTCTATTTTATCTCGCACACTTAGTTCTCCCATGATAAATCACTAATTCCTACTGCTTGAAAAAAATATTTTTCTTACTAATCGGGCATAATGGGACGTTACTGTTTCAATGCAGTTTTTGACATCAGCAATAACAATCCACAATAGTTTCTTGTTTCCAGCGCCAAATGAAAAGAGCTCGATTTTGCATATCCGTATGGTGTTTCACGGCCAACTCATCAAAATTTGTTGCAGAACTAAAGCTTCAACATCGACCGCAATTGATATTATAGTACATAGTAGAACTAGAAGTGCTTGACTTGCCTTGTATTGTATTGTGCTCATTTATCCTGATTTAATTCGGACATCTTGCACATTCTTTTTTGTGATCCGGTTAACACATTTCTCAGAATCTTTTCGTTTACATTTTGTGCATTATCTTACAAAAATCATATTTTATCAATATTGTAGTAGGTAAAATAAAAAATAAGGTCGCTAAATGTAAAAGAACTGGGAAAATAAAACTGAAACCCCTGAATTTAAAAAAAATCCAACACTAATATTGCTCCCACACTTCGGAACTACAAGACTTGGCTCGACGTGTGTTTCATTTCCTCTAATCATTATCTCTCTACGGCCTGTATCAATCATCACAATGTCTGATATTCTAAATATTCTAGAGAACATCATTGACCATTCAGGTTAGAGTTCAAATAGCTTCCTCAGTTGAAAATTCTCGTCACAGGACTCATCCCGCGGCACTCAGATCTGGTCATACAAAATATCAAGGGACAAGAACCTTGTTGCTACAAATGAGCTTTCATTTTATTTTCACTATTTTCTTTCAGTTAGGAGATGAAACCGTAAAAGCTGTATCAATTCGTCGTGATGAAGTATGACATACTCCTTCATCCTAAATTGTTCAGTTATGGCTACACTTCCTCCAACAACAAGAAAGTCATGGACTGTTGAGTTTGGAAAGTCAACCAAGAGGTTCTGGATGAAGCATAAAGTCTTCAAAAGTATTGATCGACTTCTTCATAGTATTGGGGGAAATTATTCACGAGGCAATATTTGTTTCGGAGTTTACAACCCCGGTTGAAAAACAAGTCGTCAGAGCATAGAGCAAAAAGCAAATATCGCAGCCTCTTGCAAACGTATTCTGTTAAATTAGTATTCTGATTACTGAACTCAGGTTCACCTTCATACTGCAGAAATTGGGTCAAACTAATCCAGAAGATTATACCATACATCCATCAAGGGACCTGAACAAACTAGTGCAGTAAACAAGATTGTTAGAATGGGTATCTCAGAAAAGATGAGAGAATAGCGCAATAAGATCATGAGGCTGCAGTGCTTTCCGGAGACGAGAGGAATGAACACTAGTCAGACGGCTCACAAGTAGTAAAAACAATGTAGAAGGTTATTTGAATCATTGCGTCCATTCCACGGATATTACTTTTGTACCAAATGATCTCGATGTGAACAGTAGTCCTTGATTACTGTAGCCGTTCGAATGGGTCAGATCTTAGGATACATAGCCTAAGTGGCCATTTTTCCAATTCGATAATGTTTGTTCCCTTTTGAATACTTTTTCAATTTCAATTCATTCATTTAGTATTTTTCGTTTATAATTTGCTACTCAAGCTCCAGAAAAACCATATCACCACTCATTAAATTTATAATCTACAGTAAACACATGGACCGGCATCTGGACCAACCGCACGACAGTCGTCTTGACTATACAATCACCAATTAAGTTCCAGGATCGAAACGAGGTTTGAAACCTTCTGAATCAGAAAGAGATTGAACCTGCACCTGGTGCAATAATGATACCATAAAGATCCTCAAGAATCGCTACCAAAATTGTACAATTGCCTTTAACTCTTTTCATCCCATTAAATTAGTGAATTTTTTTTCTATTTCATCTATTATGGTTATTAATTTCAATTTTATTTCCGATTGTATATACCCACTGTATGTATTATGCATTTCTCCGTTTGATTTTCCATTCATACTTCTTCAACCAGTTAGTTTAAATAGATTTTTGATGCGTTTGATCTCTGGTTTCAGAATTCTTCGGAGCCAAACTGTCATCAAGCAGTACTTTTCCTGCCGAAAGTCACCGCTACAGATATTGGAGAATATAGCTTCATAGTAAAATCGGCAAACGGACTAGCCGAAGGGACTTTTCATGTCAATATGTCATATGCGAGCGGGTATAACGTCCAAATTGATGATGTAAGAGTAGGGAGCAGCAGTAGCAGCACAACTCGTATTTTTGCATCATTTTATATAAATGTGATTGTTCTAATATTACAAATAATGATCATTGTTATTAATGACTGAATTAGAATATTCAAGTTTTGCAGTGAATGGAACACGACGGTTTTCGTAATCTCGAAATCTTTCTGTCTAGCTATCCCAAAATATATTTCACAATATTTTCTGTAGAATATGAAACTGCGAGAATTCTCGTGTTCACCTTCACTGCGATTTATGTATACCCAGTTTCGCCAAAGAAAATTACACCAATAATGTGTTATTTTCTTTGGGGGATCATTTACAATATGTAATATTTTGAATGTATAGTTTTTTATTGTTTTGCAACAAAAATGTGTATAAAATTTGTTAATAGACGGCGCTTAAGTGTACGAATGAATGTAAGGAATTATGATGATAATAAAAATATACGTCCAAGTGTTTACAGTAATTCCTTTTATTTTTTCATCCCATAAGAAAACATGGATCTACTCATGAGTTCAATGAAGAAATTGACCATCCAGAATGTATGTCTCATTACTTTGATATATTTTTCAGTATTATTCGAACACATATTAGTATGAAGTATCAATGAATCTAAAATCTGTGGGTGTTGGTGATGTCATCAACAAAGTGCACCGGGAGAAAGCTATCAAATCATTACTTTTTGAAACCTTCATACACCTAGATACCAAGTTTAAATATAAGATTCAATACATGAGTTTCACCCAAATTTAGTACTACATTTGAAGATAATTACTCCAACAGTTAGTTTTACAGATAAAGTAAATGTCATCGACTTCTCTCTGGAAAGACAATATAACCACTTGTCGTTGTAATATGAATGCAGTATGCAGTGTTGAATCAAATTTACCAGTAGACCCCCTACAGCAATACATGGAATGAATACAACGATTATCGTGTGTCACCAATTTCACAACTGAGTGGAGAGGTGTACGAGGTCTGTTAAAAAATTAGGTAAATTTTCATTTTTCTCAAAAAATATTTATTCATTCATCAATTTCTATTTTCCCCTTCAAATTTGTCCCCCTCAGATATAATACACCAGATATAATATACCAGCGTTTTTCCAATCCTCGAAGCAGTTCTGATATGCACTTTTTGGTATGTCCTTGAGCTTTCTCAGCGATTCCGTTTTTATCTCCACAATCGTCGCAAAACGTCGTCCTTTCATGAGTCTCTTCAATTTTGCGAACAGGAAAAAGTCGCAGGGGAGAAATCTGGTGAATACGGTTGCTGAGGCATGACCATTCAAGCAATTATGACCCTTTCAAACAAACTCGTATCACCACTGACGTCATTCAAAATTCAGCTATTATGAAACGAACCACACGCTTCGTGCCCAACATTTCCGGAAAACCTGCATGGCATGAGCTAACCGACATCTCGACATACTCAGCAACTTGTCTAATAGCCGAGATTCCCAATTTGCTCCACCTTCTCAACATTTTCATCGGTTGTTGACGTACTGGGGCGTCATTCACATCTTCTCGACCATCTGTGCTAAGCGTGTACCACTTGTAAACATTTTTCTGACTTAGAGTACAATCACCGTATGCCACTGTCAACATTTCAAGTGTTTTTTGAGCACATATTTTACACAATATTTGATGCAAATTCTCTGATTCAGTTTTTTCGATAGCAGAAAATCGCCGAACACGCCAAACACTTGTAACTTTTATGCCTCTCACTAACGAACTAAACATACCAAACAGCTGAAACTGTAAACATACGTTCGAGACGGGTAACCAACATCAAAAAAATCACTAATCGAATGTACGTAGCCCGCGAAATTTGAACATTCACCTTATAGAACAGACCTCGTTTATTCTCTTTTTATGAAGAGGAGGGTACTGAAGCGCACTTTTAAATGTACCTGGAAATCGCGCTGAAAATGAGGCATTATAGGGTTCTCAAGTTCATTGTCTTTTTAGTTTTTCATAATATATACCTACATTCTGCTCTAAAGTAGGACAAGAGAAGGAAGTAAACTCAGCAATGTGTAATGCACATTTTTCCATGAATTTTCTCATTTGTTCAGTTGAAATATAATTCATTGCTATAAAATGACTAAAAATACGCATAAGGCATCATTAAATTCACTTTCTTGCCTGTAGTATAGATGCAGAAAAATACCTAAAGTTAATGGTGTTGATGAATACCTACCTCAAATATATTTAACTACCCAAGAAGAAACATTTAATATTTAAAAAGTAATACAAATTATGAATCATCAAAAAAAATATTTAATTGGCACTCCGGGGTGACTTAATGAATTCCAGTGGCGCATTTGTTTTTTCGGCTGCAGGAAAACCCGGAAGCACAAAAAGAACAGTTTTAATAGACACATTCTGTAAATACGCCAAATAATAACTTTGATTTTCCTTCGAAATGGAAATGATGTATGTTACTCCTGGTGAATGAAGCATTTTCTTATAGAAGTCACGAATAATATTGATTATATAATTTTTTTTCATCAAGTGTAAAGGTATATTTTTTGGAAAATCTAGAGGTCTATTTCTTTATGCAACACTGGAGATAAATGTCAATACTGTCAATGTCATTGCAAATGTGAGTTACTACCATAGACATGATAATATGGAATGGCCGTGACGTCTCTTTTACATATATTCCACCTACAGATCACACAACGTATTGGCCACGCGTCACAGCACCATATGACAAATCAAATCCCTTAGACAAGAGAAGTCTCTTGTCTAAGTCAAATCCCAAAATTTTCACAATGGAAATATGCAACACGTAAAACATCGTAACTTTATATCTGACGTTAAGTGACGTTATGCCAAGATGTGAATCTCCTAATTTTTTCAGTTAATGAAGTGAATGTTCACTCCAAATTATGACGTCCCTGGTTACTATACTAAGGATGGCACCACTGTATGAAACTGATGAAGCGAATGTTAAGTCCAAATTATGACGTCCGTGGTTACTATGCTAAGGATGGCACCACTGTATGAAACTGATTAAGTGATTGGATTGTTTTTGTTATCAGCTGTTTAATGAACTTTGATAGTTGATAGTAGGCATGTCGAAACAATTAAATGATTGGAACACTGTATTCAAATTAAAAGATATGAAAATTTCTGCGCGTTCACAAAAAGAAGGTTATTTCATTAATTTTGCCATTTTGTAAGTTATCAATTTTCAAATGATTTGATTAAAAATGTTGAGAATATTTTCATCAATTGGTTGTTTCCTACGACTGGGGCCTAGACAATATATACGACAAAAATTCAAAATACCCCTGGTCAAATTCATTCATGATACGATAGATTTATATAGGTCTCGAACAAAGTCTGGAGTCAATAATATAAGAGAAATTCTATTTAGGGGTACAATTGTCGCTTTAATTACCGCTCTTCTCGTCTGGTTATCAATATTAATGTATGTGGCATTTTATTATGTATACGTACCTACCATATCCCACGAGAGGCCTGTTTTCTTAAAGTTCAAGTAAGCATAATTTTTTACCAGTTTTTTAAAAAGTAAAAACAAATGGGTTTTCATTTCAGGCCTTGTGGTGCAACTGATAACTGCAGTGCTGAAAAAGGGATTTGTAGTTTTCCTTCAGCTCATGTACAGTTGACTAAAAGACAGCAATTACTCATGATAGGTCAGCCATACAAAATACACCTGGATTTAGAGATGCCTGAATCTCCTAAAAACAGAGAGTTGGGCATGTTTATGGTTTGTGTGGAATTTATAGGAAGGGATGGAACACTCGTAGAACATTCCTGTCGTTCTACAATGCTACATTATCGCGGAATTCTACTAGACACTTTATATAAGTTGGTTTTCAGTCCATTTTTTTTGTTTGGATCAGCAGAAGAGAAGCAAACTGTCCAAGTAGAACTATTTTCTGATTATGAAGACAATGACGTAAGTTACTCCAAATAGAACCTGTTAAATTTTATCTCCTGACTCTTTCAGTATGAACCAGTAACAGATATTTTTGTGGAAGTTCAATCTCGGTATATTGAGATCTACTCTGCTAAATTTTCTGTTAATGCCCAGTTCGCAGGCTTGAGGTATATAATGTTTCATTGGCCAGTATTATCAGCTGCACTGGGTATGTGGATTTTTTTTATGTACACAAGTGTAGAGTTTTGAGTACCTACTTTTTTTGAATTTAATATGCCTCCTTGACAAAAAATGTGAAAAAATCGATTCCTTATTCACCAAAACTGAACAGACTGATCCAAGTTAAGTGTGCACCATTGGTAACTGTTATTGTAGATAAGAAATCATTGAAATTGGCATACACAATTTTACATCTGTTGAAATTTTAGAAATGGAAAAACAATTGAGTTGTGACTTTTTGAGTAAAATATCTTTTTTTCATTGATCATCTTGACCATTTTTTCTGGTGGAACATAATATATTCCATGAGTCACGAACAAGCTATAGATTTCTATGGCTTCTGTGATTATCTAGTTTCTTTTCAATAGCACTCCATGTAATCAGTGTATGTGACAACAAGCATATTATTATTATATTATAACATTTTTGTGAAGTAAAAAGAAAGGGAGTTCTAAGGGGATAAATAGAAGGTGTACAGCAGCTCTATTATCTCAATCAATGTACAACAAACTGGTTGTATATTTTTAGTAGATGCTCAAAAACCCCACCCCTTTATTCAATACATGTTTCTGCTGATTTTGAAATCATGAAATACTTTTCAGCAATGTCTTGAAAAAAATATAGCAGCTTGCTTTTATTCTGTGTTGGAAGGTATTCATATCAGCTAATCCTTTCCTCTGTAGGTATTGTTCAATGATAAATAGATAGGAATGCATAGTAAACAGATAGGAATGCATGGTCCTATTCAGGCTTCCCAGATTTTCTAACCTCACCCCTCTTGCCTTTTTTCAACATAGGGTTACAAAAAAATTAAAAGCTATTGATTACTGGACTGTGCTAAAAAGTATTTGAGGAGTTGAAAAAAGGGCTGGCCCCTTTGAACACCTATTGAGAATATATTCAAATAACACGTCATTGTGAGATTTTCACTGCACAATTTGAAAAACCGTCAATAACCGCGACAATGTATACAGTAGATTTCTCAAGCCTTTTCATATGTGTATACAATAGCTTTCATTAATAATGTATACAAAATTTTACCCAAAAAGTTCAAGAGACCCTCTTTGTTTTTCTTTTTCTCATGTGAGCAAAAAATTCTAGTAGTTTACTATTTTGAATGTATTTGTATCTCCAATACTAGCAATGTTAAGAATTTAGCTTCGATCATATGTATACTGAAACATTTCCTATAAGAGTGTGTCGAATAATGTTCCAAGGATTTTCTTGCCATTTTTTCATTCTAAGAATACTAAAATTTGCAAAAATAACACAGAGACAAAAGTAATTGGTCTTTATTTAAAATCTGGTCGAAAAATAAGGAACACAAAATTCATAATGTAATTTTATTATTCATTAAAGAAATTGACTAATATATTGTATTATTGCACTTTTCTCACATCTAACTTTCAAACATTTCACTGAATTATGTTTTCAATATTTGCTTTGAAAGCATTTTTCATAAGCATACCAAAGTTGACTGAAAGCATAACTCCAGCTTTGATTCAACGTTGTTCAATATAGTGAAAGCACAATAAAATGAAAAACTAATTTATGAAATCCAAGAAAAAATGAAAAATCATTAGATTCTGTTTTTTGAAGTAGCCTGAGGTCACTTCAGTAGACAACAATGTCTATGTAACTTGTCAAGAACAAAGCTATTACAATAATAAAGGAAAAATGAAAATAGTTTTCTTGAAATCTGGCGCTGGGCGAATAATAAACAGATCTCAGTGTGTGCAAAAATATTTCTGATTAATCAGAAACATGAAGTATGTAAAAAGAAAACTAGCAAAAAATGTATGCGGGTATAGAATGTTCAGCAAGATCCTATTTCTCTGCCATTAGTTGATAAAATCATAATCACTGTACAACATCATTTCAAATTGTCACAACTGTATCAAAACCAAAACTGTTTCAATGAAATGACTATGTATGAACAATATCCATTAATTTGATAAAGAGGTGACATTTCGTATCAGGGTTTAATTAGGATCAGAGTTTATCTATAGATTCGGATGTAACTCCCTAGAAATTTTTTAAATGAAGATCTCAATGTTTTTAGTAGTATTTTATTACAATCCAAATTTTTCCCCAAATTTATTCTAGAAACTTTATTCTAAAATTTTGGTACTTCTTCTATATGAAATACTCATTTTGTCAATTATTTTTCCCATAACAACTATGAAATAATTTCATATTTGTTTTTTCAGGTATTACTACCAATCTATTTTTTATTGCGTTGGTTTGCTTGATAAGTTGGTATCAAATTCTTCACTCTGAAGAATATTTGGAATTCATGGAATCCAGCAGGATCAAACAGAGGGAAAGTGGTAAGTTTTATTACATATTGCCAAAAAATGTTAGATTCAAGATTTTTTCATAATCGATTAAATAACAAATAGATCCAGGCTAACGAAGGAAATCAACATTTTTTCTTGAATAATACGAAGGTTGCCTTTTATGTTTTTATAGACTATTATTAGAAGGTATTTCTGCAATCTAGCATAACTATATTCATAAAATTTGCTTTTGATCACCCTAGAATCACTGGCAGCTTCAAAATTGACGTTGTTAGTTGATAGTGAGTGTATGAAGAAATGGAAATCAATCGTAACGGTTTTTGTGTTGAATGATATTTTGAATATAAAAAAGGTGTTACTCTAACATTGTTCATTCAACTTTTGGTAATGAGATGCCATCGGAAAAAACTGTTAGCAATTGGTTTGCACAATTTTCTCACGGTTGTGCGTCCCTCAGTGATGAATCTAATGAAGGGTAACCAAAACCAGTTGTAATTCTAAAAACCTTGATCTGATGAGCAAGGTGATTGAAGAAGATTGACATGTGACATCCCTTGTCTTGAATTATATTAGAAAAATCAACCTAGAACATTGCTTGATTTGCAACGTTAGCTCCAGCATCAAATAATTGAGTATTTGAGAAAAGTAAACTTATTTTGTTTCCCAAAATGCGTAGTCAGAGATTTTCATCACCTCAAGTATAAAAACCTTCAAAGTATAAAAACTGTTTCAAAAATTGGTTTGAATACATGCAATATCATATCAATCTCAAAATCAAATATATTAAAATCTAAAAGAGATGTTTGAAAAAAAAATTCCTTCGTTTTGTGAAAACTTAAAAGGTGACTGTCGTATACCTATAACATCTTTGTATCTATACACATTTTAACTGATACATTTTAAATGTGTAAATTCAATTTTTTTACTAATCAATCATATATTTTTGTTTTTTTTTCATTTTGTGGTACATTGAACAGCTAAAATGTTTACTGTTATGTGTGTAATTAGGAAGGGTATAATGTGTTTTAATACATTGGTTTCAAGTTGAAATCTTCAGGTGATTTCTGTTTGCTAACTTTTAAATTTCAGTGATAAACTTTAAATAAAACTATTGACTTTTGGACCGGTGTTCAGTTTCTGAAGTGGTGAAGTAATGAAAAATTTAACCGCACTTCAAAAGTTCTTTGAAAATATGTGGATAATTTTGGAGGTGGTTTTATTTTCTTTTGGTCGAGTATATCTTTTGTGGTATCATATTTGTTGGACTGGTGATGGTTGGAAATGGTGTGTATTCTATTCTAATGGTAATAACCATGACACCTTTCCTATTGAAGATTTCAAGTGCCAATTTTTTATTTAGAAAATTGGAATGAAGGCGACAACATCATGTCACTACTGAATATCGGAACACTAACTCTTATGCCAATCCTCATCGGCTATGATGTATGCACATATTCCTTCACCAGAGTTTTCAACATAATATCGATTCCAACTAGGATAGTACGATACATAGTTCGTTTGGGTCATGAGCACTATATAGATGCTTTGGAGGTAACAAGAATCAATAATGTTGATGTATTGACAGTGAACCAAGAAGAGACCAAATGTGGTAACTGCAATAGGATCATTTGTGCAAAACACAGAAAAAGTGGTTGTGAAAAATGCTTAGCCAATAGCGAGTTAGTATTTCTAACTTGATATTGTACTAGCAGATGTTATTTTTCTTCTTACTTCAAGTTGTTTCTTACTTTACTTTTTTTGGTGGAGATTTTGGTGGTATTTTATTTGAAGAATTTAAAGTAAGTTGAAAATATGTTGGGTAAATGAATCTTATTTTTTTAAATAAATGTATTGAAAACAATTTCCTAAATATAAGAAAATCAACATCATTATTGATTCAATTTTCTTTATTTCCAGTTAATTTGTTAAGTACAGTATGTAAAATTGATGAAGAATGCCTTTCAGTTTACATAACCATGACTTATGATAAATTGTATATAGTATATTAATTATCAATGGATATGTTAATAATTTCCATCGCTTTAATTTTTTTTAGATTCTGAATTATTAAATTTTGTGGAATACGAAGACATAGGAGAGGATTCGAACTTCAAGAATTCATTCGATGACCTTGATGATGATTTGATTGAGAACCTTCGAACTTGACTCCAAGATTTATTATTTTCTCTTACTTAATATGCTGGTCTCTCTTTCAATCCCAAGATTCTCTAACACAATTGTTATTTTCATCCAGAGTATATTTTTAAAATAGTGCAACTGATTCTAGAACAATATGAACATTAACAGTAACTTCATTATTTTTTTTATATAGCTCATGGAAATGAACAGTGTGTATGATTTTGATTATTCAGAAAATATTTTCTGAATAATTTCATTATATGTGCCATTTTGTACTAGTATTATAGAATTATTTATTGAATTTCCAATTGTTATGTAAAGATGTTTTTTAAATACTCAAAATGATACTTGATATTAATCCTTTCACTGCGGTAGAGATATAGTAGAGTATACTTCATGCGGAACCAGTTTTTACATATTCTCCGATATTTAATAATTATGCAACATTTTTTTAAAATAATGTATATAATATTCGGAAACCACCAATTCGCAGACAAAAAGTAAGTATAAACTATCAAAGTGTGAGCATATGCAAAGAATTTATTGATGTCTATAAAGAAATATTGTGTGGTCAAGGTCACATAATAATAATAAAATGCATTTGTAGAGGTATTTGATTTTCTTACCGTCTATGGCCTTGAGAATATTTGCGCGTCACCTTTACTTTTCAGGAAATATCTCTTCTGATTTATAAAGATTATTTAAAACAAATCAAAATAGTTGCGTTACAAAGAACAATATATTCGATAAAAAAGTGCATGTATTTTACTGTTGATGAAAAGATTTTGAGTGATTAGAAGCAATTTTCAAACAACCAATGGGCTTGTTTCATGCTATTGAAAATGATACTGGTTTGCTTATAAACTGATCGAGTTAGGGGTATATTATACTTATCAAGCCTCATCGGTCCCAAGATCTCTTTGTATTTGTAGAAAAAAGAACAATTCGTGAAGCAAAAGTTTGGATTGGCCGCGTGTCTGTTGACCAATAAAATTGATCGTTGTCTACAGCGGTGTTGCCAAGTGTACTGGTTTTCAATATCCAATCACAGAACTAAAATATAGTGTCGACAGACGCCATTTTTGTTGTTATTGTTGTCAACTCTGTTTGAATACAACTGTTATAATCTGATTTGTTTGCTACAATTTTCTAATTAAAGAACGTTTTCTTTTATAAAAGGTAGGTCTCGGCGGGTGTTTATTTTGCGACATATTCCGTGTCATCAGTTTACATTCGAGTTTACAGTTTGATACATTTTTTGCTTTTCATTAGT
>WOGR01007122.1:0-12588 GCA_015342045.1 Leptinotarsa lineolata
ATATATGGGAAAATGTAAATGTCTTCTTTTGTTCATATATCAAACCGTTTCGCCATTTGGCATAAAAATTCTCTGAAGATGAGATCTCCAAGTGGAAGGATAATACCATCAGTACCCAAAGAAATGTTATGGTTATTATAGTTGCTGATCGACCCCCAGTACCAATAGTCAATTCGATCTCTTCAACAATGAACGAGTAAACTGAAAATATGATAATAAAAAAACCAAAGTCAAGTCAATTTTCTATATCTAGGTTAGAACTATTCCTGATTTAGACATAACTTTGATATCATAGCGACACATAATCCAGGGTACTATTTTCTTCACTTGTAATCAGACGAAACGCAGTGAAGATTAAACCATCGGTTAACATAGTTAACATAGCAGTTGATTGAATGGTGCAATCAGAAAATTAGGTACAAACTGTTTGAGAGTCAAACAGAATTAGAATTCTGATTCCGATCACAATCAACCTTGATAGCTTGGAATATAGTAGAAAGGGTGAGTACCTATATCTTTTATGTACATACTTTCACGGAAAGTGGTTTAACTGGCTTTGACTGCTTGATTTTAAGGAGAGCGCTATTCATTAGAGTTATGTAGCACTACAGCCACTAATCGTTTAGTGGTTCAACTCAATACAACTCGAACTATAACGTTCTGAAGCCCTTCCATTTGAAGAACGGGTTTCTTCGAGAATAAATTTATTGAGATGTTTTTTCCAAATGAAATCTTGAAAGATTTCAACAATTTTTCTGGTAGAGCTTGTGCATCTACATAAAAAAGTCCTTGAAAACTTTATATTTTGTAGAACACTACATCACTACATATCATAAAAAAATTCCCATCACATCTATCTATCTGAATATGATAAACTCAAAAAGTACCGAACAGATTTACATTCTATTTTCACCAATAGACGGGATGATTCAAGAGAAAGGTTTGTAGGGACGCGATGTGGGAAATCCTTCCTAATCCCCTGGAGATATAACAAAATGATTCACTGCATATTTTTCTTCCTTTCATAGGTCTACAGAAAAGTCCGCGATGGCATAAATCTATTTTTTTTTTAAGAATATGTTATGGAATTGGCCGATACTTGATAAAAATTCATAACGTATTGTGAATTTTCACTGAATGGTTCACAAAATGGCAACACATGTTTTGTTATACAAAAACTTCCTCAGACGTTTCATACTAACAGTTTAAATTATACGACATTCTACCTATTTAATGACACATAATTTCACCTGAGTTTATGTATGAAATAATTGAAAAGACACTTTATCAATTCAATCAAATGGACATATACCTAATGAAACAAAATTATCTGAGTTCACGTATCAACTATTAACCAAATTTCAGTATAAGAAAAAATATTCAATGAAGGAAAAGTGTTCGATTCAAATCAGTCATTCAGTAAATTTTCAGAATTCTCAAATCACTTGAATTTCAAGCATTCCAAAGGATTGAGTTCCCAACATTAAACCTTTCATGACATGGTCGGGATCGAACTCATAACCCTCTGACAAAATGTGGTTTGCAAATGTGCACCCCTATGTTTTTTTATCCTTTAAAAAAATATTTCCTCTGTTTGGACTACATAAACTTTTGGGCAAGAACTACAACTTATTGAATATTCTGATCTCTCCGACACTGAAGTTTGACCTTTATCTTTATAAATTTGACTATACATTATTTGTTCTGTAAGCCACGTCCAAGTCTTTCTTTTTCAAAAAACTAGCGATATTATTGGTAGGTTCACCAGAGTGTGACAATGTTTTATGACACTCACTATCATTCTCTGAAGGTAAGTGGCTTGTTTTCGTAGTTTTTTTGACAGAATGGAGTAGTAATGGTACACCCCGATACAACGCGCGTGATGAAGAAAGATTGAAATTGCGTTGTCTCGAAAGTTAATGTCATATTTTTGTTGTGTGTTGTCTTCAGGTAGAGAGTATTTTATTTATTTCCAAATGAAAATTGATGGTTGTCAAAAAACACGTGCGCGAGCGTGATGAAGAGAAGTTGCAATTACATTGGTTTTGTTTAATATAGTCAATCACTTCGAAGATTGATGTCGCATTTTAGTTTTGTATTATCTTCAGGCAGATATAGGTACTTATCTAAAGTAGGCATATATGCGGGATGAGTCGCCAGTATCCTTATGAGGATTATCAGATTGACAGCATTCACTAGAAACTATAATATCAAAATCACACGTCATATATGGGAGTACTTATTCTTTCAATCGAAATTTATTTCTAACAAGACATTCATGAATTATGTATGAACATATGGCTGAGAGAGCTTTCAAACAATGGTGTTTGGTATTGGATTTCATATTTTTCATTGAAGATGTATGTTTTCAAAATAGGGAAAGCTCACATTTTGAAAATAGAGCGACTACAGTTATTATCAGTGACTAAAACAATACGAATTGGAAATCAGAAATAATATATTCCTGAAGAGGAAAATATTAGGATAAATTCTATGTAGAAGTTGCAAACTTGGCTAATCAGTTTGCAAGAACAATAAGTTCGAATCCAAGTAACAAAATAAGTTATTCATTATTTTGTGATATAGATCAGAATTCCTGAAATTCTTTTTTCCGTTTCAAGTTATGAATCATTTTCATAGAATTCAGTTGCGAAAATATTCTTTAACATCATCACTTACCAATATAAATCACTTTCATAGGGGCAGTTACAGCTTTCAGTCAATTCCCTGAGATCGTTTGGTATATTTTGACATAGTTAATCCTTAGAACACTAGGCAGTATTATACTAGCATTATAAAATTGATCTACACTATCATTTGTTTTTTATTCTATTTTATTTACAGTCCACACGATCCCGTCTCCTATATTACACAGCACATTTCAGACTGGCCCGGTGCATCCAGACAAATTTCATTCCACCAAGGTTCTGGATTTATCGATTTCGTAATAAAATGGACTGAACCTCAGATACTGAACTTACACTGGAACTGAAAATGAGTATAACTTGAACTATTGCCTTCATCATAGTCGCTTTGTTTTCATAGTTGGGGTTAGTCGTTTTTATTGGGAAATGAATGAGCGCTATATTTGAAAAAATAAGAGATACTGCAACTATATTTTTCGTATCTGCGCCATAGGATATTTACCAGAATACGGAATACCTAGTATAAAGTACCCATTCTAGTATAAGAGCATTGAACATATTGAAAGAAATAATGAGAGAAACAAACATGAAGTAGTCAATAGATATGATGTGGAAAATCATAAAAAATCAAGACCAACCTGAATCCTACTGAAGCAAAAACCTATTTTTCTTATCCTATAATAATGTTGAATAAAAAATAACTTTTTCAACCATAGAATTCAGATAACAACTATCTATCTCATTGTCTAGTAAGCAAACCATCGATGATTCCACATCTAGAGCCCTTATTAGAACATTTAAATGAAAATAATTGAATGAACTGAAAGAAAGTGATCTAGTATTGTTTGAGTTAGTAATAAATTCACACAACTTCAGTTTTCAATACATTTCCAAAAGCGATCGTTATAATTTAGAGTTCTATATAACATATAACACCTCTGCGTAATAAAATGACATCCAAGAACATGATACATGATTCAGATTGAGGTGTGTGAAGTTTCCAAAATGAACGAAATCTACCTTGTGTACCTTGTAAAATTCAATCTACAGCAAGTCAAAACTACTTTTTCAACCAGTGTAAAATGATACGACGATCAAAGTATATGTAACTGTCTGAAAAAATAATGGCCCATACAGTAAAAGCCGTCACTTTCATCTCATAATTTGAGAGTTGGCTACTCTGTATTATTGGTGTTAGCTGTCACATGTAGTTAATGTTGTATTCACCGTTTTTGAGTTTATTGTGATGTTTTTATTTCCATTGTCCATTTTTGAGTTGTATTTGTTGTAGTTGTATTTGGAGCACATGCATTTTTTCTAAGTTGGCTACTCTGCCTATTTGCCATTAGTATCAGCTGCCTTATGTAGTTGATGTTTATATTGTCCATTATTGTTTCATTGCATTCATTTTACATTTATTATTCTTAACATTTAGTTGAGGTAACGTCGATAATACAACTTGACAACTGACACTAAAGACGGAGTAGCCAATTCAGAAAAAAATGCATGTATTCCAAATGACATTGTCTTTTGGCAACAAACAACCACAATGGTAACATCTTACTGAGTTGACCCTACTAGACCTCTTCGTGGAAATAATAATGACGATATCTGCCCCTAGTAAGACGACATATAAGAGATCGACAGACGTCAAAGTACAAGGCAGCTATAATCGTGAAACTTTTGGTTTCCAAAGTATTTCTTGACAGTGGTTATTCAAACATCATTCTCGTGAGCAACTGTCGTGTACTGCAGGGAGTTATTCATTACAGTTGCAATAATTTATATCTGTTTTTCGTCCGAGATAGATGTTCTCCCAGCTTTTCCAGCTCTAGATGCACTTCCAGTTGTTCAGAATTTTTCAATTCTCCAATTCTGCCTCATGAAAATCACGGCCAGCTTTGGCGTGAATGAGGATTGTTTCTGTTTTATTCCCCTAAATATGTGGCGGGAACAATTTATTATAATTTAAACGAAATAATATTAATTGAATTAGCGGTATCACTAGTGACAGCTATCAATCTAACACAATAATCTCTGATCAATCACAAACATTCCTAAATCGGATCAAAAACTGAATAAAAAATGAAGAAGTGGAAAGCCAAAACCTTTCTTTTCCAAGAAATGCGCTGTTTCGGCGAATATTTTTCAAATGCGCTCCATCTTTGTTTTAAATACGATTCAAAAATGATCCCTTCTCATACAAATTTTGTGCGACCTTGATAGCTTGCCCTGTTCAAAAGTCAAGAGACGAGGGAACTACATACGTCCGCATTGTATAGTAGCGCTGATGGACGTCATTTTGCTTTCTTCAGTTGAGTATGTCGGTGGTTTTATCGCACCCGAACGTATCTCTTTATACTTTTGTATACTCTCTATAGTTTCATCATGTAATTTGAGAATTTCATGGAGCACTTTGGTCTGTTATAAGACAATATTTCAAGTGCTATCACTGAGAGTATATTCAGCTAACCACTGCATTCAATAATACCTAGATAATATCACCACAGATAACTAGTAAGGAGTGTTCTACGTACCTCAAGTGGTGATATTTGAGCCAAAATGAGTTAGGTATTCAGATATGAGGCCGAAAAAGCGATTCATATCTGTCAATATTCCAAAACAATTGGAAAAACGTCCATCACTGAATCATAAAATAAATATTAGGTGGCAGCAAACTTCCACCTAGCATTAACTCTCGAAAACCGAATAAATACTGGTGACGGAATTATTATTGTGGGAATTTCTACAACAGCAATGGTTGATAACAAACATTCATTTGAAAAACGATTATTGGAACAGGTAATTGCCTTGACGATAACATAACAGCGATTTAACATAAATACGTTGAGCAAATATTAGGTATGGCTTTTTTACCCAGAATTCAACACCTGGATAAACAAATAGTCATTTCGTGTCGCTGAGGGCAACAATGAAATTCAAAATTACTCTGCAAATTATTATTTACCCGAAAATTCATCTAATTTTTGAAATGTTACAAAATTCATCATGTTGAAGTTAGGTATGTGAAAAAAATGCTTCATCAGAGCAAGTTTGGCTGTTGTTTGAACAATCGGACAGATATTAGGAAATCTACTTGACCAATATGTCTACAGATGAGGTAACTCAAAATGCTTACAGAAACAGGGGGTGCTCTCAGTTGTTTTCTTAACCTCGAGGAGTATAGTGATTGATGTCACAATCTGCAGGTGAATAGACTGCATGCTCAGAAGAAGATTGGTATACACAACCATTGTGGAAGAGACAGTAGTGGCACGGGCAGCAAGGGGTCTTCCTCAGGGGGAAGCAATTGTCCTCATTGCTATAAAACCTTACAATGGACGAGTTACTACGTCTTCTGGACGTCATCCTAGTCCAGGGCAAATTTGATAATATAGTAAAGGAGCGCACACTGCAGGCCCTAATTATAACTAACTAAATGTACCGATGAAGAACGGCTGAAAAGTCCAACGAAATCGACCAA
The DNA here is from genome assembly GCA_015342045.1 of Leptinotarsa lineolata. Taxonomy (NCBI): domain Eukaryota; kingdom Metazoa; phylum Arthropoda; class Insecta; order Coleoptera; family Chrysomelidae; genus Leptinotarsa; species Leptinotarsa lineolata. The sequence continues at coordinate 6,130 of WOGR01007122.1, forward strand.
AAGGAGTGAAACAAAGGGCCTAGAACCTCTAAGACTTGAAGGTGAAAGATGAATCTATCGGGGGAGATCAAATATCTGGAACCTAAATCTGGAAATAGTTGAAATAAAGACGTAGGTAGCACTGGTGCTGACCAGACGTACCTACGGAATGGCATGGGAGCTCAAACCAAACATGATGTATTGGCTCTACCACATGGTGGATGGACCCAAGATAACATATGCATCTACGGTCTGGTGGCTAAAGATGAATCAAATGACCGCTATTAACAAACTAAGCAGAGTGTAGAGACTTGCATGTTTGGGAATAACGGCAGCAATAAAAATTACTCCTACGGTTGCATTCGAACACTCTTGAAACTTCCCCCTATTCATCTAGTAATAATGAGGAAAGCAGCAAAGGAGGCCAATTCAGACTGGAAAAATCACCTAGTAACATATGATCGGGCAAAACAGAAATTTTAGTTTATATGGAGGAACGAACATCAAACATGTTCTCGGACCACATGATACTGAACAGACATCCTGAGATCATACTTGGCGGGAACATGATGGAATATAACAATAAAAAATAAAAGTTTGACGAAAGACTAGTTTGTATAGTCACTTTCGAAAAATGTAAAAGAAACAATTAAACATGATTTGAACATAAATTCACATGTCATTGCAATAAAAATATGATGTGTCATGCAATAAAATATAATTCAAAGTGTAAGTGTTGATATAAACAACACCTAGAAAATAAAAAATATAAAAACATATGTATTAAATCAAAGCAAAGTTTCATTATAAAATGCATCCAGATTGTAGTACGCTTTTGCTGCAAGGGCACCTTTAACGAATTTTCTGAACTTTTTACAGCTTTTCTCCTTTCTAATTTCGTAAGGTATGTGATCAAATAGCTTTTCATTCCCATAAATTAAAGAATACTTTATCTGACTTGTTTTTAGAACAGGACGATGTATTTTATTTTCTGTTACTTGCAGGGTTATGTAGTTTATATTTTCCGTAGTTCCAACCATATTGTGTTTTTTGTAAATCAGGCAAACAGTTTGCAGAATGAAAAAACAAAAAATAGTGAGAATTTTTTCTCTCAAAAATAATGGTCTACATGACTTACGCGCTCTCACCTTACATAAGTATCTAACGGCTCGCTTTTGCAAAACAAACACTGAATGAAAAAGTTATTGACTGCAAAATCCCCAGAAAGCAACACCATATCTCATGTGAGACTCAATCACGAAATGAAATACCATTTTTGTTATGGATGAACTGAGTTCATTCGATACTATTCGAAGTGCATAACATCCTGATGCCAATTTTTTATTCAAAGCTAAAATATTTTGGTCAAATTTTAATTTGTTATCCATGAAGATTCCCAAGAATTTGGATTGGTTTTCATTTTCAAGAATATAACCATTCAAGTATAAATTGTTATTATCACAGTTGAAGGTGAGTAATTTTGTTTTTTTGATATTGAAGCACAAGTAGTTTGCGTAGTTTTTTTACAACTTCCAAATTACTGGAGATGGTTTCTTGCATATTTGAAGAATTTTTTCCATACCAAAGGAGCGTGGTGTCATCCGCAAAGATCGTAAAAATTCCTTGAATTGAGAGATCAACAATGTAATTTACATATAAAAGTAAATGGATCGGATCCAGTACTGATCTTTGTGGAACGCCCCACATGATATCCTTGGTGTGTGATAGTTTCTCGTTTGATCTCACTGACTGTTTTCTATCACTTACGTAAGACCTGAATCAGTCATTACACATTACTCTGCTACAGCAGTCCAACTTTTGCCAAAGAAGTTAATGATCAACACAATCAAAAGCTTTGCAAAGACATAGGGAGAAACCTTTCGATACCGTTTGAGAAGACAAATGAAGAGCTGCTTCAAAACAGCAGAGATCGGCTCAGAACAAGTACAGTACTATCAACAGGACACTGTCCATTGGGAGGATACCTGAACAAAATAGGGCTTTACAATGAAGACTTCAACTGCAGACAATGTAGTAACGAGACAGAGGCAGCTCGTCATATTTTATGTGAATTTGAGGCACTAAATCATAGCAGGTAAATAGTTTATGGACGTTCCAAAGGGACCTCTAAAAGCAAGGGACCTTTACAAAGTTATACAGGGCACAAGATTGTTGCAAAAGGTGACACGAAAAATATGGGAGAAAAAAGCAACAAGCCCATGAGGCTGCAGTGTTTTCCGGAGACTTGGAATGAGTGGAAAAGTCAGAGAGCTCAAATAACTCAATGGAGTTATTTGGACCTTTCACTTGTCTATTTCTTCAGCTAGAAATTCGAGTAAGACATTTCAGAGAGGAAACAGTAAAACAACAAATACAGTTTTTCCAGAATATTTCAGACTGAATAGATATTTCAAAATGTTCTATGGAGATACACAAAGTCCACAAAGACATTTCCAAGATGCTCTAAGCGCGATGCCAGTGCATGTATCTAGATCAGGGAATAAATAATTACTGGTGAGTTTGAGAAAATAACCAAAAATTCTTTTCTACACTTTTTTTTAATTCACTAAGTATTCCGCGTCTTTTCGTTCAACAACACATCCACGTTCACCAAATTTTCCTCGGTGGAAAAGAAGAACTTTGTTACTTGGCGCAAGTCTGGAGTTTTCCGCATCATCCGCGCACGCCATAATCGATTTTGGGTTAACACGAGATGATTGTATCGTAGAGATGTGGAAATGCAACCGGAATTGAAATGTCGATACCGTAATGGACTTGAGAATTTTTCTTCAGACAATAAGAATACATGTTTTGTGACTGACATACCCAAATGGAAGTTGACGTCCACCTTAACCATCGAATGCAAACCATCGTCACCTTGATTTTGGTCTTACCTTCAGTGCTGGCGGCACTGGAAGCGACAATTTTTACTACCGCCGAAACTGCGAAAACCACTGTTAATTTTGATTGATCTGTCTCAAGAACAGTTTTCAGTGTATTTTGAGAACAAATTTTATTCGGACAAAACATTTTTTTTCTCATAATAAAACAATACACTATTCCTTGGCGTTTTCTGGGACTCTAACCCTCCACAATCTGTAAAATAAATAAAAACGGAGCTAACTTTGAAACTGTATACGTATAATAAAGGAGCAATGCAGAGAATATCCCTGGTGTAATAGTAATTAACGTAACAAGTCTAACTTAGCTCATACATACCTTATTTATCAAATTATCTTTAGTTTCCTGGTCTATCCTCCGTATTTTTTCCTCAGCTTTTCAAATGTACCAAACTCGGTGAGATTTTGATCCAATAACTTGAACAAAGTTCGATGTGGTTGTCGTTTTTCGGGATACAAGTTTAAATACATTTCCGATGTCCTAACACTGTTTCTATCATATTTGTTATGAATTTGTATCATATCTCTTTTTTCTTATTCGTGAAAGCCATTTTTTGCCAAAAATTCATTGACTTGTACAATAACAAAATGTTATTGAGTGTAACAGATTGAAAGTCAAATTTAGAAACATCAAAGTCAAAGCCTATTATGATAAGAATTGATTTTTTTCAATTTTTCAAAAAAGAATGAGAACTCATGATAAATCATTGAAAAGGTGAATTCTGGTTCTATTTTGGAAAATGAAGCCTGAAAAAAAAACCATTTTCCAAAATTTCTGTTTTTTCCGGATACCTCCAGATATACTCGGAATTTTAGAACTTTCTCAAAGCATATTGTTAGTCAGGCACATGCGCAACTTTGCCCCAATTTTACCATCTTCGTATCTATGGTTTCCGGGATCCCAATGGTGAGGATCAAATTTGAAACTCCCTGTATGTATGTATTCTTCTATTCAATATCAATGAAAGTTGTAGATTTATAAATTGATACAAACAGACCTCGTCCTTGTTGAGCAGCGTATTTCGATTAAGTAGGAGAATTCCGATGGATTTCTTCACTTTTGCATTAATTTCCATGTTACCTGAACCGAATTGATCACAGTCAGGCATGGATATCTCGAAGGATTCGCGTATTCCGCGGAGCGTTGAAATGAAATGGATTGAATAATGCATAATTCGATGAGAGGAGAAAAGGCGAACATGGTGTTCGAATTTCTAATTGCTGTAACCATTACCTATTTACGATTTTATGTAATAATTTCAATTTCGGTAGATGACCTTATGATTATTTATTCGGATTTGGAATTAGCTTCGTTCTGTCTACCAGAAATTTAATTGGTTTTGTTATATAATTGCTGATTCAAACTGTTGGTTTATTGAAGGCAGTATTTTCTGAGGCACAACAAGGTATAAATGAAAAAGAGGGAGTTATAGAAAGTCACTCCTACTCCACTGGAAAATATTTTGAACGTTGATGAGCCATGAATTCCAAATAAATTCCACAGCAAAACAGCAACAGCAACAGCAGCAGCAATACTTTGTGTTGTGGGCGACATAATTACTTTATTTAAAGTGTTGATTTGTGGTGGGTATAAACTGCGATTCTCGGCACTAGGCAAGCTATTTTCATTGATTTGTTAAATTGTTGTTCATTTCAAACAAGAATGGGATTTAATTTTCCTTTGTAATGAGCAAAAAAAGTACGGGTCGCACTCCGGGATTGCCGGTAGACGTGAAAACTTGAATATTAACGTTGTGCATTTTTATATTTTAGAATGGTTAGGAAATAATTTTGCAAGAATTGCTTCAATTATCAGTACCTATTAAAGTACTATCATTTATGTGGTAAAATTTTGATTTATTGCATTATAGTACACAAACAAGACAATTTATATTATATTAAAAATTCAACACTTCAGAACTATTACAATAATTATTTCACATTAAAACGTATATCTCTCAGAAAAATCAACTTCCATCTATAATTTTAACGACTCTTTCACCATCATCATTACCAGAACCATCATCACCAGAACCATCATCACCAATCTCTATAACTGATACGATAGGTTTATGGTAGCTGAGGTAAAAAACGAAAAATTTTGATTCGAACCTATTCAAATGTCTAATAAAGACCGCATCAATAGTAGTTTTGTATTTTGTTGTGCTAAAATTGTGATCATTCGACATCGTTAAACCAAATTCATTATTTAAAACACAAATACATACGCTTATTCGCACAAGCACCCTGCGCCACCTAAACGAAACAGCAGGCGCAGGCATACTTCGCCGCGCGGTAGAAAGAGAGGGGGATACTTCCTTTATAACGCCGCGCCGGCGATCTACTCTTCCTCCGTCTTTGGAATTTTCGATCAGGTCACGTGTCCTGACATTTTTTACCCATCACAAAAGTGCACGCCTCTAAAGAAATTTTCACTTCAACAATGGACATTTGAATAATGCAGCAATTCAATTGCTGTTCGTATAGTGGAAACGACAGAAAAGTTCACAACAAAACAAGCGACTAAGACGAGTTTTTGTCTGTTTGGTTGAATTCGAATTTCAAGTTATTTTTTCTGTATTTGAAAACGAAACCGACATATAACAGAACGATGCTTTTTTATATTCCTTCAAGCGAAGTGTATCTTTATAAAGTACATTAAACAAGAAGAAATTGCAAACATCAGACTCTTTATTATAACTTACCATTTTTCAATTTGACGTAGTAGATGATAGGTAACAAATGAAGAGTAAATGTCCAGTCAAACATCAAAAAACAGCCCACTCAATCCGTAAGTATAGTCTGGACATGCTAATAGTATTTTTATAGGCATTCCTTGGTAATTTTCATTTGTTTTTCTTACAAATTTTCTAGTTATAGCCTATAATGTTACATTCAATGTATAGTATATACGAAGTCAATTCGAATGACATAAAAACTAAATAGTTACCGAACGTCGGCAGTTTTTTTTATGTCATGGGCGGCGTGGTAAATTCATAAGAGGTCTAATCATTATTTTTATATGGGAGGTTTTATATGGTATCAACTAGTAAATTCATCAGACCCGGTACATTAGTCTTTTATTTTGCTATTCGGATTGACTTCGTATAAACTACATATACTTGTGGTCATTACATATGAACTTTTGTTTGTGTTACTCTCTCATTATTTATTATAATTTTTTACCATTTCTCAAGATGATTCATTTCTATTCGATTTTAGTTCACTTTCGTTTCAGTTTTAGTCTCGCTAAATATTAGCGAACCATCTTCATAACTTATTTCTGTAATATTCATCGTCGATCTCTATTCATTTCACTATTTAATTCAAACAGTTTTTCAATTTTTTGCGCTCGTTACGTTCAAATTTACCGTATTTTTTTCGTTTCATATAATTCAAATGATTTCTTTAGATTGTTATTTGACATGTTGGATAACAATATCATCCAATTAGAAAACGTTATGTTTTCTGATAAGTCTACTTTTTCTCTTAACGGTCATGCAGTAGCGGAAAAATTATCACTACTGGTCAACGGAAAATCCTCACTGGATGAGAGAATACACGCAATACCCTCAAAAGG
>WOGR01007123.1:0-12588 GCA_015342045.1 Leptinotarsa lineolata
TCAAATGAAGTCTTTTTTGCATAACCTTTCTACACATGTTGACTTTCGTGTATATGTTTCATCGTTTTCCCTCATAAGGAACCAACAATAATCCCCCATCATTGCTGCATCCCATCTGCCTTGATAACGTTGCTAAGTTGGTATGTCTTGGTAGAACCTTTCCTCTTGTTCGTCACTGACAGCACCCGAATTTTCTGGGAAAAAATTCAAATGGAAGTGCAAGAAATGGATTTTGAGAAACATGCAACATCCCATTCTGCAGTAGTTTTCAAGTAGTTCTATTACAAAATTTTTCATCAACCCCAGTTTATTATATAATGGAAGTAACAAAATGTTTGTGGGATTAACAAGAGGTAAATTCTTTACGTTAGCTTGACCTGGAATATATTTATCTCTCGTAGGCCATTATTTTACCTAATAATGACTCTGTGTTGCCCTACTGCTCCAAAGGCAAAGAAAACAGCAAAACTTCGTAAATCCGCCCTGAAGTCCTAGTAATAGTCCTATGACTTTTAGGTTACCACATATTTGCCACTTATAGATATTATAACTTATTCCATTTAAAATTAGTGACATACTTTCGTGTGTTTCCTTCATGACAACTGCATATCACCATCACACCATTTGGATTTACACAAACACACATCTTATCCTGCATAGTAAAAAACGAGGATAGCTCATGGTTTCGGTTCGTTAATATTGTAACTTTGATTTTAGGGGCTAGTATTCTCCATTGTTTTAATCTAGACCCTGATAATTTCTCTTTGGACAAGTGGAGGTCCCGTACTAGATCATTTAATTCAACTTGTTCTTCTTTTACTCTCGGAAAGATAAGGGCCGGTTTTTTTCTGGCACATCATCGGAACCTGCCTGGTCATCATACATTTCCGAATTTTCCTTCCAATTTGCCGGGGGTGTTGGAACTGTGTGAAACTTCACTTAAATAGGGAATGGAATAATATTTAGAAGTCTCTTGTAGGAATGGACTTAAGTTGCTCGACTAGCATACATTAACCTCTGGTAGAAGTCCATTATGTCTCAAAGTGGAGTGCAGCAGATTTGCGAAGAAAAAAAACTCAAAGTCGTCTCCACAATTTTATGTCACCATCAGATGTTAGTACGGTATATGTTCGTGTTTTGTATCTAATACAATAAAATTACATTAAGTATATTGACTGTGATAACCTTGTTATTCATACATCTGTGGCCATTTATATTCTTAACCAATATTAAGGATACTGCATCATGATTTTCTACTACTTCCATAGTGTTCATTGTAGTTGACATGTTTCACACCTGAAAAGGTTTTTTTATTAGGGAGAACTAATAAAGGATATCTATCTATTTCTCAAAACTGTATCATGAATGTGAAATGCTCACTTTCATTTTCCAATAATGATCCACATCTATATCGATTAAATTGATTCGATCAGCTATTCCAAAAATAATCGACAACATCCCAACAAGGAAGCAACTAACGATGCATTAAAGTGCATTCAGTAATTTCCTAATATAAACACTTCATTTCTGTATCGCATATTGCACCAAGCTACTGAAGCAGAACAAAATAATTTGCGGTGACATCACGACTGTTAGATAATAAAAAATAATCCGTATCCATAATTTTCCAATATGCAATATTCAATTTATAATTCATTTGGACTATTACAGCAATTTATCGCATTAATTGGGTAATTTAGTTTCAAAATGAGATGAAATCCAGAAGATATGAAGAAACTGAAAGAAATTTATCGCGGCGGATGTATGGATAACTGATATAGATCGTCTTTTATGAAATATTCAGTTCAAGAAATGCTGCTGAAGAAACTAACGTTACATTGATCGTAATAATGAATAGTCAAGTAACAAACACTCTGTTGTCAGATTTTCATCGAACAGTTTTCAAAATTGTAATACGTGTTAATTGAACACTATGGATTTTCGTCAATTCCATAACATATCATAATGATAAAAATATACAAGATGTTTCTTAATATTCCCTGAGAAAAAAATTTCGGAATAAATCAAATAAAAATGACAAATTACCTAGTTTGTTCAGAAATGTTTTTATTTCTATTTGTGTTTTTATTCAATTCTATTTCTTCAGCTTCGTGGGCTTAAGGCGTTCTTCATCCCAACTTTTCCTGACACCAATCTTGTTCTTTTCACTAGTACGTTAAGATCTTTTGTTGAACTTTAGTCGTTTCCTCTTCGATATATTTTGGGTTGTCCATAAACTGGTGATCATGTGCCTCAAATCCGCGTAAATATGACGAGCCACTTCGATCCCTTTTGCACTATCTAAACCTGAAGTCTCCTTCACCAGCACTATTTTATTCAGGTGTTCTCTAGATATAGAATGTCCAGTGAGCCCTGTGATTTTAATAAGATGAATGAAAACACTTTTTGTCTAATTTCCATTATGTTTATTTATTCTTACGACCGGTTTTGGGGTTTAGCCCATTATCAAGAAAAACTAACTTACTTGATAATGGGCTAAACCCCGAAACCGGTCGTAAGAATAAATAAACGTAGTAAATGAAAAAAATTGTGAAATACTTCTTATCATGACAGGAATACAGATACTACCCGAATTCTTATTTGACCTTTTTTTAAATAGAACATTAAATTTTTATATCGCCTATAAGCTCACATTCCAAGGTCCTGAACGTATTTGTAAGTTTGGCAGTTCAGAGGTTCTAATGAATGGACGAATTTGATAAACCCAAATCCGTCTCCGTCCAATTTCCATCCACCACTTGCTTGTTCCTTTTTAAAACAAGCAGGCAGAGAGAACTATTTTGTTCAATTAGACATCATTTTAAAATAAGATGAAATTCTTTTCAACAATCTTTTCACATCAGAACAAAATACTGTCTAGCGATGGGTGTTTTGCTAACCAAGTTACCATCATTAGGACATGACTTATAGTCAAAAGTTTCAGTAATCTTTTGATGATGCTTACTTGGTTAACGACAAATTTTTGGTTTTTGGTTTTCTTCAATTTAGGGAGGAGTAAACTCCAATTCACTATCCAGTTTATACACTCTTCACAATAATAACAGTAAAAGTTTTTCCCTATCTACTAATCTATCTTGATACAAAAAAAGGGAATCTTCCAAAGGAAGCAAGGAAACAATCAATTTCAAAAGTAGTTTGTGTCTGAAAGTTATTTCTTTGTATGATCTACACATCTATGTATAGATTTACTTATTTAAAAAATTATTGCTTCCTTCCTTTTTTTGGAAGATTCCCCCACTTTTTTGTACCAAGATGGAGTAACAGATAGCCAAAAACTTTCTTTCCCAAAAAATAATCACTCCTAAAATATAACCCTTCCAATTTGATAACAATAACTTCTGATATGTTTTCATAGCAGTTGCAGAAAAAGTTATTTTGTAATAGTTCATTATCCTGAAATCGTTTGGTTGATAATATTTCATGTGTATATTTTCATACGTAAATAGGAATATGGCACTCATGAAAACGCTTTCGTTATGGCCCCCAATACATATTCAGCATTTCAACACTATATGTCATATCTGGAAACGTGATAAAATCATTTCTCCATATTTTAGTATGATGAAGCTTTCTTAGAATATCCAAATCATCTTGAGCTACCTTGTGTTATAAACATCAAATATGTATGTGGAAAAAATGTACAGTGAGGACTTGGAAAGTCTTATCCTCATTTATCGTTTGGAAGATATCAGGGTCGAACATACTTTATGAAAAAAGGCATCGATTTTAGGACTTGTTCGTTGTTTTAAAAAAAAATTGTTCGTTCCTTTAACCAGCTGACAAACGTCAACCCTCAGAAGTCGAAACTTGTGCGAGCAATTGATCAACGAGGCCTTACCTTTTAACGTGCGATTACCCAGCACGGTGGCCCCGACGGGGAATCGAACCCCGGTCTTCCGCTTGAAAGGTGAATGTGCTAACCTCTACACTACCGTGACCACTTCTGATAAGAAAATAAATATTGTGGCATCACTCGTCAGCAAGAAGACACTATCAACTTTTTTCCACGTTTGATACATCTTTCCTTTCTCTATCAACAACTGACTCACTTGTTGTATTCGGTGTATTTTTGTCATCATTCCTTGCTATTTCTTATTTGAAATTCATTTCCACACTATGGAATGTTTCTGGTGTTGCAAACACCTCTCATTCTCTGCGAAATAGATTCCACAAATCCCTACGAAAAAATTTTGAGGGCCTTCTACCAGGTGACCGAACTGGCCATTCTGAGGCATCATGTCTGCTTGTCAACCGGTTTCGATAATTATCATCTAGGCACTTTTGTGCCTGAATGGTAGGTTTGTTATAATGAGAAGTGTCTGGTTTTTCTGAAACGTAGCATCAGTCGCAAACTCTTTGGGGTTTATCAGAATTATTTCATCAACCTTAGGCCTGACATGATTCCGCATCGTATTCGAATACAGTAAATGTTGAATTATTGTGTGGATCCATCGATGAATGAATACCTTATGAAATCATCCTGGAAACATTCCAAAATATAAGAAAATGATGTAAACGAAGTTCATTATTATCAGTAAGTGGATTGCGAACACTTGGGGTATACATTGAAGTATGTTTCGAATAAACATTTCAAGGAAACTATGATACTTGTAGACGATTTTCACATCTTCCAGAGAAAAGAACATTGCTAATTACGTAGAAACGGCAGGTTCAGTTTCCAAAATTCATTTTGTGCTGGGTAGGAAATTGGAAAACCTGTGAACTGAGTATAGAATATGTCACCTTTAAGTAGTACTAAAATTGATGTCCTCTTGATATCTAGTCCTGTTCGAAAGTAACGGGTGGACGAATTTTCATTGCATATATATCTGCTTTCCGACAAATTCCGCAAACACTATACGAAATCCATCACCCATTACTTCTTTTTCCATTCTAAAATAACGTAGTGAAGTGAAAGTTGATTTTTATTTCTAAGAGAATACCCTAATCAATTGTATCGCTGCAGGGCTCGACATCAATATAATAACATAATTGGTTTGCATAGGAGATCAGTGAAGGTATATATTTGCTGAATTAGTTTCCGGTCGACATCTATTTTAGTGACTATGATTTGTTACTTCTGGGTATGTAGTTCTTCGTTTGAATGTTTGCTGAAAAACATTTACAAACAGTTCAATTCATTCTGGAAGTTATTCCACTCAGAAATGGATGGCCAAGTTATTGAACTTAGATGAATTTCACTACATAAACTACATTTGAATCCTTAAATTTTTCGAAAACCAAATGTAAACATCATTGTGTATAATCAGTTCTTTTCATTTTCCACGTTAGAGTTTAGTTGGAATAAGTATTAGACATAAACAGTCGACAGTCTTCCGTTTTTTCTGAAGAACGCAAATTTGATATACACTGCATGGATAAATGTTTGGTAGTTTTCGAGTTTATCTCGTTAAGACTGACAGGCGCGAAAACTTTGTTTCATAAAATTTCACATACTCCATTGAAAAGTTAAATTTAAGGTTAGGTTTTTCAAAGGACGCAATTTAATTTTTTCAATGTGTAGGGATGGTTAGTACAAGCTTAAGTTCAAGTTTGTGGCGTCGCCATCCTTTTCCTCCTGCCGCTATCTTGGAAAAAGTGGTGCAAAGGATTTTCGCGCTGTATCTCGTAAACTAGTAACCCTACAGAAAATTTAATTGAACATAAAAGGTAGCATATGTAATTTTCTACAATTTTATTTTCATTACTTTTCATCGTCGAGTGACCAACAAAAAAGTTATAAACAAAAATAAGTGAAAATTTTGTAACAAGTTTCAATTTGGAGGTTATAACTACAATCAATACAATGAAAAATGATATCAGAGATGTAAATGAAAACAATGGATATCTTCCAAAACAGACGTGAAGTGAATCAAGAAACGTTAATTCAAAGATTAGTAAAAGTCTATTCGTAATAATAAGGACCGGAAAAATGCTGGCACAAGTGGACAGAATAGTAATAGATCAGTAAATGAATATTTTTTGACAGAAATGAAAATTCACCTTATTTCCTTAATGAAACGTACATGTTGATCATTGTTTTAATAAAAACATATGGATTATTATATTATGAAATCATAAACACAAATAAAAAATCCTCAGGTGTGGCACACCACCAGGGGCAGGCACCAGGGTGAGGCACCCTAAACGATACGGTTCCTTTTAAACTAAATCATTTATTTTTCGGGAATTCCACCGTAACATTATATTTATTTTGGTTAAGGGTGCAAAATTATTTTAGAGTCTACTAGGGCGGCTCAAAAAAGTGTGACATATCGAAGTTGTGTTTTTTCAAATGAAACACCCTATTTTTCGTTACAAATTTGAATAGGTCAAAAAAATAATTTGATTTCATAAAAAGTACTATGTATCTTACTATAACCGTTCTCAAGTTATTGATTTTTTATGAATATGTTAGGTATAATTGGAAACTGAATAACATCAAAATATATAGAAATCATTCCTTCGAATTCCGACCAAGCATAAAAGAGGTTTTGGGCTATTGATTTAGATAAAACCCGTTTCTTAATATTATACAGAATGTTCAAAAATCATTGTCACTATTTTATAGTTTCGGACAAAGATAATTTTTTTATTTCGAATGAAACACCCTGTATTTTTTTGATCTGAACGATATAAAATTCAATTATTTTGCATTTCATGTTCCCTATACCTAACCTAAATAGTTTTTCAAATATTGGCTTCTTCAAATAGCAGTTTCCATTTCAATGCATTTTATGATAGCTTTGATAGCTTTGAAACAATATTTCTCCAACTTTTTTTTAGGACAAAACACAAGCACTACAGAAAAATCCTTAAGGTGCCTGTGCGAAAGAAGTGATTCACATTAGATTCCAATCGCTAGAGATAAATCCATTTGGAAAAACGTTACCAGGAAGTTTATTTCAAACAAACGCAGTTCTCCAAATGAAAGAGTTCTTGAACAGTAAAGTTCCAGATATTCTGAGTAGAATCTCGAAACAATGAGCAGCCACAGTCCGTCACGTATTTCTGATATGTACCTCTCTTGGTGGAATCAAATGTATCAAGTCACTTGAGCACTTCCCGTGAAAGTATCTATAAAAGAGAGACAAATCTCCAACCTGTGTTCTAAACTATCAAGGTTGTTGACTTGTTGACATAGTTCTTATTGACAGTTATTGTGTTTTACATTATTCATGACATTCACTGAATTATTACCGTTGAAAATGAAAATTTATCCCATTCAAAAGCGGATGGATATGGTTTTAGCGATTGGTATAGAGAATTGCCGTTTGGCGTTGAGGGTGTATGCCCAGAAATATCCAGACCGAAATCATCCAATCAAGTTGAATTTCATAGGACTGGCAGTGTAGCTTATGAAAAGGCAAAACCTATCATTGGAAATGAGGAAAATGAATTTCTGATTATGGGATCGATCATAGAAAACCCTCATATGAGTCATCGTAAGATCGAGAAAGATACAGGAATAAACAGACGGAGCATTTCTAGGGTAATGAATAAATACAAATTTCACCAGTAACGTATTCAAATGCACCAGGAATTATATGAAATAGACTTATATCGAAGAATCGGGTTTTGTCTATGGGTTCTGGACAAGTTTGGTGATGATGAACATTTTTTAGAGTCCATTTTATTTTATGATCAATCTCCTTTTCATGACAATGGCTTAGTGAACAGACACAACACTCATTATTATAATAATGTGAATCCTCATTTATTCCGCACTCTGGATCACCAGAATAGAAGTTAACGTTTGGGGAAGAATTATAAGTACACAACTTATAAGACCATACATTTTTTATAGAAACTTGAATGGTCAAAAACTTTTACAATGTTTATGAGATGATCTGCTTGAGCTTCTGGAGAATATGCTGCTGAATATCAGACAACGAATGTGGCACACTTTTTTGAGCCACCTTGTAGACTCCAAAATAATTTCCTTCTGCAGCCTTAATCAATATACATATAATAAAATGCAGAAATACCCGAAAAATTATTGGTTTGGTTCACAGGAACCGTGTCATATGGGGTGCCCCACCCTGTATACTGTGTGCTAAAAAAAAGATAGGATTGATTACGCTCACATGAATCACCTGGACAGACCGAATAATGCTTAACACGAGAGCACTGTATGGAGGGAATCTTGATGACTCACCCTGTATAAATGAATAAACCTCACAATTGAAATGAAGTAAACGTGATATTCCCGCACCCTAAAATGAATCCGTGACAATAGAAAACACCACAACTAATGATTATCGAATAAACTTCAACGATAAAACCTGACAAACGACTTCTCGATTTTCAATCTGATTATTTACAGAATAATCAATACACAGGGCATTGAGAGCGGTAGATACATACATATGAAAGTAGACAAGCAGAGATGAATTACCATTACAATAACGGATACATGAAATCTTACAAAATTCAATTTCGCTGAACCGCGTCACTTTCTCTCGTAGTAAGTCACTCAGTGTTCGTGTGTGAGTAGTTCACCTCGTTAGTATGCATATCCTAGGGAGTGATATCCGTTGATTTATTTGTTGTCTAAGATAGTTAGGTAAAAAACAAAACAAAAATTGGTAAAGTTAAGTACGGCTATAATTTATTTTAGCAGTACTAAATTCTGACTAATTTATGAATTAGTTGATTCGTGGAATGAAACAGTTTTACAAATTCTTATTCACTCTTCCTCAACAGCTAACTGTAGTGTGGATTTTTTGAATCATAGTTTTCCAAAAATATTTCAGGTGAAATATCTCAGAAACATCGGGAAATATTAATGTATATGTTCGATGTAAGCAATAACCTATGGAAAAGTGAATTTCAGTCTTTCGAGTAATTTTTAGAAAAACTAAAAATAAACTTGTATGAAAGCTATTTTCGTTTTTCTTTAGCTGTGGTCTGCATGCTTTTATGTCTGAAATTCGTCTACTACTGCGGTAAAAATGTGTGCGATGTGGTTAGGTTAGGTTAGGTCAAATGTGAGTGGGTCTAATCGACCGTCCACTGCAACCCGCGAGGTTTATTGTGGCTCACACCTATTCAAACTCGAACAAATAAACACAGCTTCTTGACGAAGCCGATTAGTTTGTATGGTGAGAGATTTTTCAGATCAGATGGTAAGAGTGTGGTTCTATCAAACTCTGAAAACCTGATTCGATCCTCGGCGAGGCAGGCACAAAGTATATGCCCTGCTGTTTCATCATATTCCAAACTGAGGCGACACACACTGTCTTCCGACAGTCTGAGTCTCTACATATGATGATTCAGGCGACAGTAACCTGTAAGGAGGCCTGTTAGACATTGTAGTTTATCCCTACTATAGTCCAATAACTGTTTGGTTTCAAGATTCGAAAGGTGAATGAACTACTTGGAGTGGGCCAATCCTGGAAGATTTTGTCAGAAATCTATAACCTTCTTGCCATCCAGGTGTTACTTGTTTGTTTGGAAAAACCTAAAGCAATGCCAATGGTTCTGGTCCGATGAAGCTACTTGCAGCACCCTTCTTTGGAAGGGAGTCGGCAACCTCGTTGCCTTTCAAGCCAGGAATCCAGACTAGAGACAATTTGTTAAGTCTTCCTATTGAGGTGAGTCGTTTTTGGCAATTTGCTACCATTTTAGACGTTGCTCGATAGGAGCCAAGAACTTCCAACGCCGCTTGACTCTCCGAGAAAATTTTTATTGCCTTGTATGTGAGATGGATTCTACCAATCTCTCCGCACACAATTCAATAGCATAGATTTCCGCTTGAAATACAGTCGCATAGGTCCCTAGGTAGGTTGATATCTCTGTCCTGGGTCAGCAACTGAAAAGTGCTGTATAAGGCAGTTCGTAGTTGACAGTTGGAGGCATAAAGTCAGAGGTCATTCCGAGAATGCTATGACTTCTAGTATCGATGTGATACTGAATTACTGAATCTTCGGATGAGATAATGTGAATGCCTTCTTTATCGTGCCTTATTTCATCGAAACCGTCAGCTGCTATCGATGAAATAGATGGCAAAGTAATTCGTTTCGTGAAAGAGCAAATAAGCAAACCATTAGCACATATAATTGATAAATCGTTCACCTCTGGAAAGTACATTGATTCCTTGAAAATCTCTAAATCAATACCTATCTTATAAAAAGAACTTATAAAAAAGGAATTACATTTTATTAGAAATGAAGAATGATTTGAAAACTCATTATGAAGGGAAAACGAAGAGAGATATAAAAAAACTTCGATTGAGTGAAAAAAAAAATGAAGATAGAATCAGAAGAACTAGCCTCATAGAAGAATTTTTAAAACGGAAGAGTGAGTGTTAGGAAATTCAGTTTGAGAAATTTGTATTCTTTTCTGTGATGTTTCAAAACGTATTATTTCTTAGACATATAAGTAGTATGTTTTGATAATATGTTCCCATATTCTGATAATTTGTTTCAATATTTGAGAATTATGTTTTATTTCATTTTTGTTTTTGGTATTTCTGGTAATATATTTCTTGACAAATTGTAGATAATGTCGATTACCAAAAAAAAATAGATTTAGACAATATTTTTAATAAAAATAGTTTTTTCACATTCTCGTAAGTAGTATCAATGTTGATTTACAAATATATTACTAGCTATATATTTCCTAAAATTCAAGCTTACAACGTTTCCTTCATTTTCTTCATCAACCTGATCTTCAAATTCGAAAGCCTCATTGACATTTTCTGCATCCTGTTCCGACGAGATTCTCGATCACCTGCGTGAGTGCTTCCTTTCCCATCTATGTTGTACAAATTGGCCGATGAAATAGTTGCCTTGGAATTAACGCCCGTGTGTGCTAGGCCTTACGTGTCATCGCTGCATAGATGTGTCTTGCAGGAAGTGATTCAATGCATCGTTTTTATGAACGATAGAGCTCCAATGACAGTTAATTTTTCATCAGTTTCATGATCTTGATATAATAATTAGTGGGTTTTCTATAATACAGTGAGTTTAACTTATTTAATTTTTGTTATATAAAGCCACCCAGATTTTAAGTTATATATAGAACAAATATTGATGGTATCTTCAAACATAAAATGGAATCACATTGTCTCCTGTTATGAATTTTATAATTCGCGCTTAGACTCTTTCAATGAAAATATTTTATTGAGAGAAATGTTTTCAAATTACTGTCTCCAAACTTGTATGTGGTTGAACAATTGTAGATCATTCTGAAATATTATTTCTTTAACAATTGTGTAATAAAACAACATAAATCAAATTGGGGAAATAAAAAAAGAATACTCCAAATGAAACACTATTGTTGTAGTAATCGACCATAATTGTAGTTATTCATTTCATAAAATAATAGAAAATGGTTATTGGGTAACGTTACGTCGAAAAGAACCAGCGCATGAAATCCTAATTTTTATTTGCCAATGTAGTTAATTACCCTTTTGTTTGCGAAAATAGAATTTGAAACAATTGATTGAGATCGCTCAAGACCTTGAGTTTCACAACACTAATGGAAACTCTTTGAACTACTACCCAAGTAGAACAACGCAGCACTTCATTCTATTTGTCATACCAAAAACACTTAAAGATGAAAAATTAATAAATTTACAACTAATAAGCAAGGTATGCTGCTGAATAAGACATGTTTTTCACAGTTTAAAGATCTTGTAGAATCGTAAAACTCCATTTCTGAAATAAATTGGAAATGTATAACAAAATTTAGTCTTTGAATAGAACTGGCCGATACTTGATGAAAATCCATATTGAAACTCATTAATAAAATAATACAGCTTATTGTATGATTTTCACTAGAAAGGGTTTTACAAAAACCGCGACAGCTGATTCGCAATATAATAGCTTTTTCAAGCGCTAAAACTGAGTTACTTCTAAATTACAAACTATTTCATACTTTTACCCATTACCTACTTTCTACCTTAATCTATCTGAAAAACATCTAACTGGAAACAAATAGATTTAATAATGGCGAATTATTCACTTCAGTTCGATCGTTCATGAGATATTGAGAGTTTTTGAATTTGTTTATTTCCATTCTCTCAAGTTTTAAACATTTCTTCTGCAAATGTAGGAGCTTCAATTCATGATTGAACCCATGTCCCTCTGTGATTGAATGAGTGGCATATGCACCTAAAACTACTGTTGCGCTACGAAAAACTCAATATGCTCCTTGGATAACTGACAAAATTAAGTTCATGCAGAAAATCAGAAATAAGGCTTTACTAAAGTTCAAGAGAACTCAATTACCTCAACATTGGTCATATTATGAACAACTGAAAAAGTTTACTACAAACGCCATCAAGGCTGAAAAAAAAGCTTATCTTAATCTCAAACTTAGAAATTGTACATCAAAAGAAGAATGAAATGAACTCAAAATGTTGAATATAACTATGCGTGATAAGAAGGACATTCCGGACTCTATGAATAATGTAAATGATATGAACAAATATTTCATCGATTCAACTAAAAATATTACCACCATTAGCAATGAGTTATTAGAGTATTACACAAATAATGTGAAAGAGGGAATAACCTCAACCTTTTCATTCAATTTGGTTTCTGAAGAAAATGTTTATGA
>WOGR01007124.1:0-10674 GCA_015342045.1 Leptinotarsa lineolata
GAAGAATTCAATTAAATTCGAAACGTCGGCAAGAAAACAATTGTTTGATCCTGTTACCCAACCAAACTTTCTTCAGACAAATGAATAATATGTTTGAAATAGTGAACTTTTTTCACAGGACATTGAAAATTCCATAGCATTCGCGAAACTCAACATTATGCATCCAAGCATAGTGATACCTACTGACTTATACGCCAAACTTCTTAAATTACATAAAAGTATTGCAAATAATTATATTACCTCAGAAAATATCTCGAAATTAGTTAAAATCATAAACATCGAATGTTTCATTCTGAACAACTCATATTCCTATCAACAGTCAAAGTACGTTCAAGTCACTCATAGTAAAAAGTTCATTTTCACAGAAGAACTCAGAATATTTCACATTTTAGAGCGACGATTGTATCAAAGTAGAATCACAATTCTATGTCTGCAAGAAAATGCCGATCAGAGAAATTTCTGGAAATCTCTGTGAGCTGCAACTTCTGGAGATGAAAGATACTTCCACATGTAGACAAATCGATGTTAGAATTACTAAGTCAATAGCTAACCAACTGGAGGACTCTTCCCAATGGATAGCGATATTTCCAAATGAAACGACAATCCACCTACTATGTAACGAACAAGAGGAAGTTCAAAGAATAATTGGATTATATTCAATCGAAATCCCAGTAGGCTGCAAAATCAAGGCGAATCAAATAGAAATAATCAATGACGAAAGGGTAATCAATAGCAATCAAACAATATTGATTCCCGAATTGAACCAAGATCGCAAACCTCCAAAAAGTATTAATATGAGCTTTCAACTGGACGACGTTGACCTGAAAGAACTCCAAAACCTGGAAAATCAGCTAATTGATAACAATCCGAGTATATGGACCGAGTATATGGACCAAGTATATGGACCGAGTATATGGACAGTCACCGAGTATATGGACTTCAGTAATTTATCTAACGATCATATCAATGATAGTTTTCTTCTTGTGTAGAAAAAATTTTTTTCGATGTTGTATCAATGAGAAGTCTATCTATCAACTGTTCAGCTAACCCGCTGTGCCAAATAGTTGAATTTTCGGGGGGAAGATATTCCCGCTGATCTAGCAGTACCACCATCCTGTTCCAGATGCTGACAATACAAATCTCACAGGAGCACACAGCTTCGCATCCCGAGTCAGTCAGATTTCATTCTTCAAAGTAACAACACGCATAATTTCATATATTTTGTATTACTATGATTTCTGATCTTTGATTTTTGTAAAAATAAATGTATTTTTAAAAAACAAGTTTAGTTCCCTAGATAGTTAATTCGTATCCATTATTCTAACTAGGCAGACATTACGAAGAGTTTAAATTTATGTAAATGTTTTCCTTATATTTGACTCAAGAACTGAAAAATCTAAATATCGATCTCACTTTCCATCCATATATGTCGCAATACAAAGAGTCTGGATAAAGGCGAATAACCACTTCCATATCGCGCTATCATCAGTGGGTATTTCAAACGTAATATTATGTTCTATATCAGCTCTTTTACATCAATATTCGCGGTTTTCATTGTTACTATTTCATAACTGAAGTGTTGAAGAGGAGTTACCGCGATACTTATCGTAGATGATACTTCCCGGCATATTTCCGAAGACCACAACCTTTATCAATTGAAATCATCGGAACCAGTTCTAAAGATCGATTCATACACCCAATTTCAAAATGTATATCGCAAGTCTGGAAAATCCTAAGCAGTTCATCGTAAACTTCCACTGGAAACTCTCATGCACGAACATATAAGAATATTTTTGTTTGAAGGTTGTTGACAATGTTTCATGATGAATTTCATTAGTTCGGACTTCCATCATATCAGACCATGGAAGTCCGAACTAAGGAAATTCAATATGAGGATATATGGATAAATGGAAAATAAGAATTATTAGGACAATACTGTTAGATGAATCCATCCTGAGTATTCAATTCAATTCAGCCACTTATTCAATATATACAATGATATGATTTCAGAACTTCACATCATTCTGCTCCTACTTCTGTAAACTCACTTGTAGTGTGGACAAACTTGTATATTTTTTCTTTGTATTTGTACTATTTAAAGAAAATTCAATAGAGAGGTATTTTTTAGGGTTAATTGGAAGAACAGTTCAGTTGCTGAATTTATTCAGGAACTGAAGTGAATTTCGCCCTTTATTTTCAAAAAATTTTCTGTTGGTGTATTTCCTCAATTTTGTTTTTTTTTATATATTTATTTTGAAAATAATAAAGACGATTATTATTATTATCATTATTATCATTATCATCTAGCACTTGCGTAAGTAGGACGTGAGTAGTTTGTGTGAATTTCACTTGCATGCTCCGTTTCACGAACCTTGTCAATGGAACATTAATCCAGTAGGTGAAATTATCGGGTGATTTTGGATAAATCAGTCTTAACCTTTCGTCTCCAGCCCCAAACTCATGCAGACTTTCAGATAGACCTTAAGCTCTCACCCTCAGTTGAGCTTGGTACAGTATCTTCGACTTTCAGATGATGCATGGTGTTTCCCCCTACGACCGCCACATTTAAATCTCGTTCACTTTATCGTATTCTCTTGACATATAATGTTACATATTCGATCACATAGCATGCATGAAATCTTCTACCACCCTCAAAAACCTTCGCTTTGGAGTAGTTAGAAATAAAATAGTCCTTATACAGGGTATTATCTAATAAGTGTCAGCTATTTCACAGGACGATTCCTCAGTCATTTATATGGTAAAGGGTTCATATAAGCATGGGTTCACCTTCATTTTTGAGATACAGGGTGTTGAAAATTTATATTCATTTCGGTTTTTCGTTAATACATTTTGAAATAATGTCGAAATTTGGACAGAAATTGGTATTTGGGGACTTTATATATGATAAATTCAAATTTGGTTTGGCACTTGTCTGTAGGGGAGCCACCTTTCGGAAAGTCACAACTCATTACATAATAACCTGTACATACCATGAATGAAAGACCTAATGTCCCTGGTCTCGAAAGATGCGGCAGCTGTAGCCAAATTCGTGACAGCTTTTTTTAATGTCACAATTTCTCCATAGGATACACTGAGGAAATTATCAGTAGTGATTTTTTTAAAGTAGATTAAATAAACTTCTTCGGAATATAATCGAATATTATCTCTTTAGAGAAGGCTGAATAATCTCGATAGAGGTGTTTTAGAAATAATATGAGTTTTACCTGATATTTTCATTGTAACTATCAAAGATTACCAATGATATGAATATGAATATTATGTATTGACATGGGTCGGATAGAAGTTAGTATTAGTTTACTTGCAATGTTTCAGTTGGTACAGTAAAAAGGAAGAAAAGTTTGAACCACCGAAGCAGTGAAGTTGTTTACGTGGACCTCTTGAAGATGAACAAAATTCATGTAAAACTGTTTCATATATTCATTTATTCCAATTGTCTCCTTTAATTTATTAGATATTCTTCGAATTTTCGCTACAGAATAGGTTTATTTTCATAGAACCAAGTGAAAATGATGAAAATTTTCTCATAGCAATTACAATATTTTAGTGAAAAGAAAAAAGGTATACTTCAGTGACAAAATTTAAAAAAAACATTTCCTATTGAGATTTTCGAAAAAACTGTAGTGTATAATGCGAAAACGAAATCAAAATATATGTAAACTAGTGAAAAATTTGAAGTCTTCATCAAGAAACTTCATTTTTTGTTTCCCACCTCATCAAACTCTTTGATACTGTTTCCTAGATGACCTTATACCAGTACCAATAGCTAGGCTTCTTTGATGTGCCCTCATATATTTTCAAGTAGGTTATATAATTTTATTTACAAACGCATAAACATCACAATAATTTTCAGTCACGATTACCAATGTGGAAATATTATTCTAGATTTTTGAAGTCGACCAAATTTATAGCGAAGCAATATATCTTGGCACAATCATGTCACTGGAATTGGAAAGGCTGCTTCTCAAAAACTGTTTCGAACCAGAAAACTGTACACACCTCAGCAACTCTGGAAGCTTTATGCTCAGATCAGACCTTCTTCGGAGTATTGTTCTCATGTATAGAGCTCCGCCCTTAAGCATACCCTGAAGCTGCTGGATTTCACCCAGAAAAGAGCCATCCGACTGATTGGAAACACAAATATCACTTGCAACCTTGATAGTCTGGAAAATCGAAGATAGGTTGGAGATTTGTCTCTCTTCTATAGATACTTTCACGGGAAGTGTTCACGGGACTTGGCACATTTGATTTCACCCAGAGCGGAGCATATCAGAAATACGCGACGGACTGTAGCTGCTCATCGTTTTGAGGTTCAACTTGGTACTAGAACTCTTTCATTTGGAAAACAGCGTTTATGTGGAATAAACTTCCTGAGAACGTTTTTCCAAATAGATTCAATCTCCAGCGATTCAAATCCAATGTGAATCGCTACTTTCACACAGGCACCGCTCTTATAGTACCTTAAGGAGTTTCCTGTAGTGCATGTGTTTTGTTTTTTATAAAAAGTATGAGAGACACACCGGATAGAAGATGCACTTCATTTTAAGGAGCACAGAAGATTAAATTTAATCCTTCGCATTACATTACAGACGCTAGTTTTTCTTTTGATTGTACGAGTATTCATCCTATCCAACATATGAATGAGTGTCATTTATTATTATCCAACTGTTTACTTAAAACAAAAGCACTAATTTAGAAAAGTGAATTTGAACCTCACTCCACCTTGATCACTTCATGTTTTAGATTATTTCCACGAAAGGCATTACAAATTTACGAAATATCAGGCGTAGCGCCTTATTGTCTATATACAAAGGTAGCGCCCTATCTTTGAAGAAACATATGAAGTCATTGATTTACACGGTGAGAAAACTGTTAATTATGCATTGATGTTTGATACTTTCGCGGAAAGATGGCGCAGGTAGTGAGATGAAGTGTTGACGATTGGAAAACCTATAAGAATTTCCTTTAGATTTTGGGAAATATTTTATACAGAATGTATCTGAATGATTTAAATTGTTCTTGAAGTGAATTCAATCGAGAGAAATTTTATTGCTAGAATAATTTTCTATTTTTTCAGAAATTCATTTTCTTCACATTTTACTATAATTACAGTATCCATCAGGTGAAAACGAAGTCATAGCAGAAGACACCATTGAATTTGTAGAAAGCATTACCCTTCGAATGGTACTGAATGATAGGTGCATATCTTGTTGCAGAGAGAGAAATATCAGTCTTCACCAATATATGAGCCACTTCAATATCCTTTAAATTCGTCCCCTGCTAAGTCCTTCTTTTTCCACAAATTATACCACGAATTTTATTCTACAACTCATGAAACTCCATGAAAGACTTTGCATTTTTTCACAAATCTTTTAAAGTAATTTTCAGTAAGTGTAAATAATAAACGCGAAAGCAGGTGTATTTTCGTGTGAGAATCTAACATTGATTGATAAAGCTATGTGGTCAAGATGAGGGATGGTCAACGACCGTCTCCAGTATTCAATCGTAGTCTCAGATCTGTTTGAATATGTTTCAAAAATAATCTGTTATTTCCATTAACCAGCTATCACACACCTACGAACGACAACCCTCAGAAGTTGAAACTTGTGTGAGCTAAGGACTAACGAGGTTTTACCTTTTAACGTGTGATTTCTAACACGGTTGCAGAATCATCCCAGCTTCAATCAGATAAATTTTCTCGAAAAAATGTCTGGTCGAGGTTGGGATCGAACCCACAACCTTCCGATCGTGAGTCGGGCGCACTATCACTGCGCCAATTCCGCGCCAGATGGTGGATTACTTCAGTGTATTTGCCTTCGAAAAATTCGTATAACTGTTAACTCAACGCCGATTTTCTCCGCGATATCATGTGACTTTTCAAGTAATTCCTCAGAAATATGTTTTATTTCTTATCGATCCTTCTTCACCAAACGTTTCCTCACCATATTCAAATCCATATTTTTCCTTTATACTTTGCAATCATGACTGAACCTACGATGAAAATTGGTTCAGTAACTACATCCTACAATTGATAGGCAAATTATGTTGTAATATATTTTCTTTCGACCGAGAGATTTTCTGGTGCATTGATGATTTCAAGGAAGCTGTCTAAAAATTTTTCAATGTTCTTGTATTCTTCAGACTATCTAGTTTGAGTTATAGTGCTGGTTCTGCCGCATCAAAGATTTTATCATCGCTAAAATCCCTTTGTAATGTTTTGCTATTAGGAGTAGAAGGCTAAGGCCGTAACTTAACCTCTTCCCACCACTTGGTCTTGGATGAAATCACACAACCTTGATACCCCTCCAACCCCACCACTCGACATTTGCCTTGATGACGTCACCGGGGTTTGACCTTAGGATTCCCCCGCCACCTGACTTTTAATGAGGTCACATGGCTTGAGACTTGGCCTTGATTACCCCTTCCTCTTTTTGATGATGATTTTTTGGGTTTATCATATATTCCCATTCAGTTGAGAATACCTAAAGTGATTGAATAGTTAGTGAGTATTTGTTGAGTGATGAAGACGACAACAGCGAGTATTTAACAATCCAAGAAGTGAACATCATCGTCACAGAGGAGAACATATTTTATATTTTGAGCCACAATTTCATCATATTTAATAAATATAGATAAATTCAAAATTTGACATTGAAAAAATTAATTTTGCTATAATTCAACGAAATGAAGCTTCAGAGCAGAGATTTATAACAACTCTGGTCATTGATAAATAACATAAAAAACATAAAATTGAAAAAATGTTAATTTATTCCACACAATATGGTAAATACATTCAAGTAAGTAGTGTTATTGAGCGGGTTGTTGAAGTTGAACAGTCAGTTGTTGAACCTCCGCCTGAACAGTAGACAACTGAATCCTCCACTTTATAATCTTGAAAATGTCATAGAGGAGTAATGCAAAATGGCAGATTGTGAAAAAAATATATAAGCCGGCGCGTCAAAGTTATCCCCTTCGAAAGGCAATAATAAAGGGATTTTTGGACTTGTCGCAGATGGATTTGATGGAAATGCAACGATATGCTGAAGAAAATGGCGGTCATAGGTACATCTTCATAGTAATTTGCTGTTATTCAAAGTATGTTTGGTCGGGTCAAGACCATTGAAAAATAAAACTGCTGATTCAGTTAATGTAGCTATGGCGAGTGTATTGGAAGATACAAAACATGTGCCGAAGAACTTACAATCTGATTGTGGTATCGAGTTCTATGATTGAAAATTTTCATCATTAATGAGGGAACACCATATCAATCATTACTCAACATTCAGCACAAAAAAGGCTGCAATTGTAAAACGAGTTATCAGGACGTTGAAAAGTTGGCTTTATAGACAATTTTTACTTCAAGGCCATGACAGTTGGTTAAATATTCTTCCTGAAATTACAATAAAGTTCATCGCACCATTGGCATGAAGCCTGCAGAGGTGAAACCATCCACAAAATGTTCCGTTTATGCAAAATTCAAAAGGCCGCGTGACAAATGTGAAAAAAAATCAATTCAAAATCGGAGATAGGGTTTGAATCAGAAAATATAAAAACGTTATCGCCAAAGGTTATACAGCAAACTTCACCACTGAACTCTTTAAAGTTGTGAAAATCAATAGCACAGACTCTATAACTTATGAGCTAGAAGATATGGATGGACATCCGATCAAGGGTTGCTATTATAAAATGGAGTTGAATAAAGCAAGGGATCCCAATACATATTCAGTTTAGCGAGTTTTGAAAAGAAAAAGGCGTCGCCTATTTGTGAAGTGGTTGGGATTCTTTGGAGATCATAACTCTTGGATCGATGAAAGTTCATCAATGTAATTACACTATCATTGTACTTGATGCAAAAATAGAGATGATATAATGAAATTGAATTTTTATCACCAAATTATATGGTCTTGAACAAGGGCGTTGACCTTGAGATTCTGGTCTGCTTGGCTTTGATCTTAAATGATGTCACATGGCCTTGAGACTTGACCTTGAATGACTTTACGACCTTGAACATAGCCGTTGACTTCGAGATTCGGGTTTGCTAAACTTTAATCTTGTATTACACCAAATGGCTTGAGACTTGACACGGAAGTTTTATCTTATAATGCCCTTGATGGCTCTGTCCAGATTGGATTGTGATAATATTGACATGTAATTCACCATGAATTATTTGATATTGATAAATAATAAAACATCCAATAATCATTTTCTGTCTTTCATCCATCAAACAATAGACATAGATATAGACTAGATATAGACAAATATGGATTGAAACATGATTTTATATACAATACCATCATCAATGATTCTTCCAGTTGTGGATTGGGAATCTGTGGTTTCAATTGAAATTTCTCTATGATATTCTGTGGTAGGTAGGCGCATATGTCGTGAAGGAGATGTTTCAAGTCTGATTCAGTTATTAGCTCACAGAATTCTTCCCAATTTCTGCTTCCATACGAATATTTATGAAACAATGCCACAACGAGTTTATACTTTTCACTAAGCTCCACAAGTTTTCGCATCTTCTCGGCATCGCAACATACACTCAAATCATAATTTGTTAAATGTAGAGCATCAAAACTTCAGACATTTTCCAACTCATTTTTCTTATAGCAGAATCCAAATCCACTATTTCCGGCCATTCTTGTGCTGAATATTGCATCCACATATCTGTAAAATAAAGAGCTCTGGAAATACACAAGTTTGTCTCAAGGCCATGTGACGTCATCAAGGTCAAGTGATAGGGAAATATCAAGGTCAACACCCAGGTGACGTCATCAAGGCCAAGTTCGAGCTATGGGATGAAGGATGGGGAAAGGTGGGGGTATCAAGGTCGTGTAACGTCATCCAAGGTCAAGTAGTAGGGGGAGATTATGGCCTTAGCCCCCCACTACTATCAGGTATTGCGAACAATGAAATTCATTCTATTTCATTTGGTGCATTACGTGCTTTGAGAAAGAAAGATAGTGGAATTAGACCGATTGCAGCCAATTTTTTTGCCGTTCAGTCGCAAAACTGGCTTCATTCAAGTTGAAGTAAAAACTAGGAAATATTTAGCTTCCATTTCAATATGGTTTCGGATCTCCAATTTGTTGTGAAACCGTCCTTCACGTCGCCCGGAGATATATTAACGAACACGAGTCCAAGGACGGAACTTTTTTAATTGGATTGTAAGAATGCGCTCAATATGCTGAAACAAGACTCAATCCTGAAATCGGTTCAGAATAGTGTTCCAGAGTTATATCTTTTCATATTTCGATGCTACCATTAGCGTTTCATACTAATATTCGATAAAAATACTATATCATCAGAGCCATACCCAGTATAATTTATAATCAAAGTTCAATGCTTGGTGTTCAGATGAGGGTTCCTTCGGAGGAGACTATAAGGAAGATCTCAATATCCTCTCATCTGTTTTTCAAAATTCAAAGAAGATTGGGCTCGAACTGAACTTTAAGAAATGTAAACTTCACTTTTCAAGTGAACCTGATTTTAATATTCAGTAATATTGTTCCAGGAATCATACTAATTGACAGATATGATACAATTCTTCTTGGTTTTTCCCTCAGAAATGAATTATTCATTACATATTTCGAGGAAAATTTGCATGGTTTCAAAATCATGTATCATGTAATCATGTATCATGTATTTACATGTATATAAATTCAAGACATGTAGCTTTCCATTTTCTCCGGAACTGTTTGACTATTCCGAAGTTCATTCATCTTATGAGATCTTATTCAACCTGTCACTACCATATGTATCTGACCGAGTTTGATGAAGGGATTCGTGACATTCCTCAACTTCTATTGAAGGATCAATTGGAGAGCAATGCATGGCTTCAGGCAAACCTTCCGGTCTCTCAAGAGGTACAATCACCGATCTTCAACTACCTGTCTTCCTCTCTTCCCCTTTTCCTTTCTTCCAGTTATAGTGTGACCACCCTTCTTTCCATTAGACACCTTAAGGGAAGCCGAACAACTATGGATCTCAAAAACTGATCTAGAAGAACCAAGTACTAAGAAAAACGTCAACAAACCTGAGATATTCCTCTGGTGAAATGCCTTACCAATTTCATCCCTTAGTAAATCATTAGACAATGGATATTTTAGAGTTGCTATTGGTCTTCGGCTAGGTTTCAATATTTCTGTTCAACACAAATGCAGATGTGGAGTGGAAGTAGACACCCGAAGATATCGTGAATTGAGTTTCAAATAGAATATATATTCCATCTTAGAACCTCCATGTACCTGCAGCGATGATGTGAAAAGACCAGATGGTATGATTCTCATTCTTTGGCGGAGAGAAAAACCAGTTGTCTGGGATTTTACCTGCATCAATAATCTGGTTCCTTGTCACGTTACTCCGACTTTCGTATCTAGCGGTTTAGCAGCTTTATCAGCGAAAAAGGCGGAAAAACTAAAATATGAGTGATTAGAAGATAATTTAAATTTTTATGCAATATGATTCGAAACATTATGTACCTTTGGCCCCCAAGCAATGGAGTTCATTTATTAAATCAAATCATATAAAAGAACAATTTGTTCAGGCCAGTTTCAAACTCCCTACACTGTAGGTTAATGGACTGACACCTTTCAGAAAACAACTACTCCCCTTGCTAACACCACGAAGGGCGTTGGATTACATCCAACAGGTGTC
>WOGR01007125.1:0-12586 GCA_015342045.1 Leptinotarsa lineolata
ATACATAGGAATGAAGGGTTTTAAAGAGTGTCTACGATTGGACGGAACAGTACTCAAGAAAGATTGTTGGCAAACCTCGGACACGTGTTTCTGGCTATTGGCCTTATCAGCGCGGTGTAACTAAGTGCAAACATGGGCAACACTCGGTTCCAAAAAATAGAGGAAATCACATAAACGAACGGAGTTGTTGATGACTCCGTCATCATATACAAGATAGATGGATATTGAGTGATATGATATCATCATTGAAAAGGGGTATTGGAAAAGCACTCATATGGAGGTGGGCAAACCGCAGACACGTTATTCTGGCTATTTAGCCCTCGTCAGTACGGTACAGCCGAGTGTAAAGGATAGACAATACTTGGTTTGAAAAAGGAGTCAAAAACAAACAAGGGGATTCACTATCAGGGACCAACTGCACATTTGTGCCATCATTAGAAGACCTTGTGATTACAAGGACTAACTTCCAACGTACTCATGGGTTCAGCTATAGCAACCTGGGTGACATCCATGGATTGTGTGAATCGCTTCATTCTCGATCAAGTAACATGGGAAAACTACGACTGTTAGGCTTATGACTTCACAGTTGTTTGAAAAATCATTTCACAGTCGCAAATATGAATTTTTCCAGTCAACTTGTTTTTTCAAATGAAAAGGGGGTGGCTCGTCGGCTTTTTGTGAAAGGTCATTTTCTCACTGATGATTTGATGAAACACACTTCATTCAATGAATGTTTCAATCGAGAATAAAACACAAAGGTTTTGATGTTTTCTGGTAAAGAATTACACACAACGGGGCCAAAAACTGGTGAGATCTTTGCCCTAATGACTTGTGTACAAATGGTACTATGTATGTAATGGTATATGTATCTGGTACTATGTACTATGTATTTCGAGTGGTGTAATTATGGCTTGGCCTACATATTGTTTTTTTCCCTTTTTCTTGAATTAATTCAATACCAGTGACTTGTAAAACAGCTGTCTAAGATCGAATACTCCTTATTATTTATAAAACATGTCACTGGGATAACGAGGCGGTTTATTCAACACCAGTTTCAAAATTTTTTTAACGGTTTCCAGTGGGCGAAGGTGTGATTTGGATACCCCACCCCATCCCATTATGCAGTATATCAAATGTCTTTTTACCAAACTGAAGTAATTTTTTTTTTGTTCAGTGTCAAGTCTATCTTATAGTTGACAAAACTTGTATAGTATACATCGCAATTGTTCTACAATATACTTCATATGAAAGTCCCATCACATGTAAGGATTTATGAGAACCCATAAATATTTTATATAGTTAGCTGGAGATATCTTGAAGGAGTTTTGGATGGTTATTTGAATAAATTGAGGAAGTGTATATTAGTTATTACAAAATGGCAAATAATAGGTTCCGCTGAAGTTCAATGAAAGCTGTTAATGTTCGAACCAATCTTTAATTTTTTCTAAATCTCTCTCTGCCATATCTTTGACGTTAGACCAAGATTGCCCAGAGTAAAGGCAATTGGTAAAGGCAATTTGTTATACAATTTATTGGATATGTAAACATTCCAAGTTGAAAAAATGCAAATCTCGTGCGATAACCGAAAACCAAAACATTGTGAACAGTTCAAATGAGCATAATCGAGCGAGCGATGTAGCTTCTGTCAAAATATACGAATTCATTAATAAAGCCAGAGAAATGGCACCAAATTCATGAGGGTCTATGCATTATATTGTGGCAACATTGTCAACAAAAGTCAAAGGAGGAGCCATAAGCACAAATAAAAAAAATCAAGAATGTTCGATTACGGGAAAAAAAAGAAGAAATCATTCTGCAAGAAGATCGTCAGCAAACTTCATCTGGTTATGATTACTTTCTCTACGATTCTGGCCTAAAAAATAACGCTTCCTTGTGTTCAGCGCAAAAGCATTTTGAGAATTATTAGAGAAATCCGAGAACTGGTATATGGACGGAACCTTCAAAACGGTGCCAAAAATATTTCACTCATTTTACACGATTCATGGACTGAAAAATAATATTTCTATTCCTTCAAATTATGCTCTTTTGCCAAATGGAAGAGAATCAACATATACATAATCAATTGTATTTGTATTTGTGCTTCAGAATATGGAAATATCGCTTTCACCAAAAGCAGTTATAATATACCTTGAATTAGCTGCATGTCAGGGCAGGGAAAACGGCATCTCCCGAAGCTACTGTGAAAGGGTGCGTTTTTCATTTCTTCCAAAGCCTCCATAGAAGAGTTCAAAAAGCTGGAATCGTAGTAGCATTCGTTCCGCATTCACAAGTAGTAATTGCATTCGATCATTTGTTTTACAGTGGAACAATTTCTAAAAATGCTGTATTCGTCTTTGAATATTTTGTAGGTACTTCGGTGAGACGCCGGTAAAGAAGAAATCTACGCCACAATCTAATATTTGCTCATATGTAGAGCTGCTATAATTTTACCAAAAATATGAAAAGTACCAAAAAACAATTCAATAGACGGTGGGCATCGGCGCTTTGAACATCAATCAACCATCAATCATCCTGACTTGTGGAAATTTATCGAAGCTGTACAAAGAAAAGATCCTCAAAATTCTATTATAATAGAAAAATATGTTGCGGGTGAAACCATTACAGGGCAGGAGAAGCGCTGAACGTATACAAAGGCTCTCGTGCCAATTTGACCAGAACAATCTATTGAATTAGCTCCGAGCTATTGCTCACAATTTACCATTCTGAATTTGAAAAACATGTCGATCCATTTTGTAGAATGCTGATAAAAAATACTTTTCCTAATAGATGATTCAGTAGGAAATACGATTTTTGAATAGGAAAGCGTATATTTTTGAAAGAAGTTATTTTTGGAGAATCAAACACCGTTATAGTTTCAACTTTTCCATCTTTATACAAATAAAATGTACCCTTTCTATAAATATCTGATTCAACTCAATAGCGAATGTTTGGAGTACGAACTGAACAGGCAAAAGTGATTCTCGTATAATTCAATGATCATATGGAAGTACTTGTTTCAAAAGTATTTTCCTTTCGTGTAATTCAATGTTTGTATGAAAGTAGTTGTTTCGAAAGGGCTTCTTCTACCAGTTCCTACTTGGAACTAACTTCTATACATAATATTCAATTCTTTGCAATGAAGAGTTTTCTTTAAATTCAATCATTGTCTTTCTACCTTTGGAAATTGCCCACAATTTGTTGTAATATTTGTTGACTGCTTTTGTACGACAGTTCATATATGCATTTTCTTCTGTAGCAATATTATTCGTTAATATAAAGAATAATATAAAATATTGGCGTTTTATTCGCCTATAATATGGATATTTTTCGAGAAATGGACTAATTGATCAATTGGAAAATCGAGGAAATATATATTCGAGTATTTGGTGATTTGTGCTATTATTTTCGAACAATTGTTTTCGAGAAATTTACTGCAACTGTAACAGAATATTTCATCGTATATTGTTTTTATGGCTCATCAAAAAGGCCGCTATGATGGATAGCTTGTATACCCATTTTATGTTTGAAATAACATTCACATATAAAGTGGGAACTGGAAAGCTATTTAGAAGTATTCTATATCAATTCCCATTACGTTAATTATTTCTAATACATTATAATTCCCCCCACACCATATAACACAAATTAATAACTCAGTAGGTATCGCAAAATTAGAACTGTCGCGCTACAAAATGAGTTAGAGCGGCCTCACATACTGACGTGTAGTGAAGGAAGGTTGTACTTTGCGTTAGTAGTACTAATAAGCGGAAGTTGGCTCATTTTGTGTAGCTAACGTTACTTCTTGATTTCCGTGGAAATCTGGGGAAATTGTGACGTCATTCTCTTGTAGAAAATAGGGAAATATCCTTAGATCTCGGTGTGTCTGAGAGTGAGAAGACGGTCTGGCGTATGTGTGAGAGAGATGGAGATTGTATTGAGCTGATCCGTTGTAAAGATAACGGACAGTGTATGTGTGTGTGTCTGTGTTGCTGTGGTGTTGTCGATTGTAGAATAAATCGTTCTTTATGGGGCGATGGGGCGTATGAAGTGTTGCGTTTCAATGATCAGATATCTCCAAAACCACTGAACATTGTTCACAACATATACATTATGGATGTGTTTTGAGTGTTTCAGATGATAATCCTACTCATTGAAATCCCTGGTTACGAATTAATATGAACCTTTTTGGTTACGTCAAGTACGTTCAAAGTGTTCTGCGCAAGGATTCAGATGTATCTGCTATAAAAAAGAGACTTGGAGATTTTTCACCATTATCTCACTCCGTTGCCCCTCAATTCTCTGGTCTATACAGTTCCAGGACTGTGATACAAATTCCAGTAGTTTCTATAAACATAACGCCAATAAAATCGAAACAGTATCTCCCTGTTCCAATTTTTACAAATGTTTTTAGGAACTGTATCATATAATATTTTGATGGATTCAGTTTGATTTTCTTTGCTCATATGGTCCAATTTATAATGGTTTTTCCACTATTTTTTATATTTTTTATCGATTCAGCCCTGATCTGGTTCCGTGAAAATGGTTTTCGTATCTCCACAACCGATTCAGAACTCCTATGTAGTGTTGCTGATCCCCGTCCTAACACTTTAATTCAAAGTCAAATAGTTTTTTTCGTTATTTTGGTTGATGTCTCAAATCATTCATTGTTTCTTGCACTGCATAAGCATTGACCGAGCGGGTAGCTGTAAAATTCATTCCTACTCGCACAATATATTCCAGATTCCATCAAATGTTTTCCATTCAACGTGTTGTCGTGGGAAAAGTGGAGAAGTTGTCTTTCCATGGCCTGCCATGGAAAGAAGATGATTTGATGATATATGATACTACTAAACTAAAAAACAAAAATGATTTGTGTGACTTCTTCAATTCAATTCCTGAGAATAAAGAACGAATATTTAGATAATATACATTTTATGTTCATGTGATGTACTTTCTACAAAGTTGACAGAAAGAAAATAACATTGACGATCTCAACTTGAAGTGATTTGAAACTGTTTCTGGAAAAGTAGCCCTCATGCATCACCTGGAACATAATGAAAACATATAAGAAATGAAGGAAGATTTATGGAGAAAAGTAAATTTCGTTTCCTGGTTCATCAAAATTACTAACAAAGTTTGTTCCAGACTTTAACACCCGGTATTTTAAACTGAAAACTTTCGAGATGAGCTATTGACAGAAAATCCTCAGAAAATATACCCACTTAACCCATATCATCGCCGGAGAAAAGACGATGCGAGCTACAGTTAGTTGTTCATGAGAGGATCATTCCCAGCTTTATAGATCGAGATATGATGTCGGGACGTCTGCTGGGTCAAAGTTCTATATAGACGTCGATGGAAGAAAAGGAGGACAACAGCCCCGAAAGAAAGTATTTGATGTGGACGAAAGACGAATTTAACTCGTTGAAATTCTGTTTGCATTTCAACCATGTTTCACACCAAAGATATATTATTAGGAAACAATTACGTATGAATTGAATAATTTTCGTCACGAACTTATTTTACAAAACTCACAAACATTTTCAGGAGATACTGGTGTATGAAGTGAGTAATAATGACACATATTGTTCCCCCATCTGGATAAATTTGGTGGATTATAAAATGTTCTGTCATTCAGTCACAAGGTATGTTCAATGATATTCTTCTCTTCGCGATAAAAAGATATTTTGATGACAGGAGATTCAACATTTATTATACAGGCCGTTTCTTCAATCATGTGGTAACATTGCTATATTCTAAACCGTAACAAATACGAAGACGATTGAATGGGAAAAAAAGTAACTGTCATCGGAAAGAATACAATGGTCAAAAAAAATACGGAAAAAACCAAAAATGCTTTTTTTCGTTTTTTCAGAATGGAATTTTAATTTCGGAGAATATCAAAAAATGGAAAAATAAAATAATATTGTATTCGAAATGTACTATGACGATGTAATAAAAAATATTCGATGAAACGTTTCGTGTCAACATGGCCGCCATCAACTTTTTTTTTTGAATAGGGACCTGACTTTTTTATTACAGATATTGATAAAGCGATAAATTCACAATCCAAGGGTATATTGAATTTAGTATTTTTATAGTGTTCCATTTGAAATATCCACCATCATCAGTGACAACAATCAATAGAAAAACAATTTATTTTATCATGAACTTTTGGGAAAAATGAAACCAATACGGAAAATCAAAGCCGCATAGCAATCTACATTAAATGCTTGAATTGACGACTTTTTCGTTAAATGCACATAAGTTATCGGTCCAGACAATTTCTGGAAATATTGTATTTCATGACGGATATTCAGTGGCAATTCATCTGAGTAGCCATTAAATTCATTGAATAGAAGATACATTCCACTATCCAAATGATCATCGTAAAAGAAAGGGCCAATGATGTTTATTCCCACAATTCTCAAACATTTATTCCGAACCTTTTTAGGAAATTGGTTTCCCTATGTAAATGTTCACTTGTATTATTCCACCTATAATGAATATTTCTGTTCAACCAACCATTGTTGGTGAATTTTGATTCGTCCGTTCATATTATTTTTTACAAATATTTCCAACTTTCCTATTTCTACGTCTCTTTCACTTCGCAAATCGTACAATCCTTCCGTAATCCCTTTCATCGAGGTGATGAACTTTGCGTATCCTGTAGCATTTATATTTATTCTTTTTCATATTAGTTCTGATAGATTTTAAAGAAATCTCCATTTT
The DNA here is from genome assembly GCA_015342045.1 of Leptinotarsa lineolata. Classification (NCBI taxonomy): domain Eukaryota; kingdom Metazoa; phylum Arthropoda; class Insecta; order Coleoptera; family Chrysomelidae; genus Leptinotarsa; species Leptinotarsa lineolata. The sequence continues at coordinate 6,733 of WOGR01007125.1, forward strand.
GTGGGTAATTTCTCGTAAAAAGTAATCTTGATTAGCATATTTTCTGTAATTGGCCAATCCTAAATTTGAAAAAAAAGATGTTTTCACTGCGTGAATTTTTATGTGCTAATATTTGCTTACCCATAAAATTTATTTGATTCCTCACACTTCCAGTAACCAGACATTTTCTTGTTTCATTTCTGTCAAATGCACCATAGTCCCTCAACTTGCTTTGTAATCGTCTAAACATTTGGATGTTCGGAATACGACGATTCGGGTATAGCTCAACATACATATTCCTTACCAAGAGAGGATTTCTATTCGATTTTGTATAACTAAATAGCATATCAGTGAGTTTACATCATTTGAATACATCTTTAATATCTTCATAAACGTCTGACAGTTCAGATAGTTCTCAACAGATAACAACGCATTCATTTTTCCTGCCATAGAAACCAAGCAAAGCCTACGCGTTTAAGATGGTAAATGAATTCAGATGCTATTTGATCATACCAAATTATACAACAATCGAATTTTGACCAAAAACTGATATTTTCGTTACTTCCAGGATTGAGAATTATAAAAATATCATGAATTATAATTGATTAGGAAGAAATAAGCCTGGAAAGAAGGACTACGGCAATACAAAAATTTCCAAAACGATAAAGTACGAATTTTCATTGTGTTAGGGTACCTACCTGTCGAATTTATTGGGTTGTCTGAATCATATTTTGAAGAAATCGAAAAAATTTACAAAAGTAGTAACGACAGGACCGTAATTTAAAATTGGTGTCACTGATGATGGTAGGAATTTCAAATGAAACGCTATAAAAATATCAAGTGTGATATACCCTTGGATTGTGAATTTATCGCTTTATCAATATCTGTAAAAAAGAAGACGGGTCCGTGGCCATGTTGACACGAAACGTTTTATTGAATATTTGTTATTACATCGTCATAGTACACTTTGAATACAATAACATTTTCCTTTTCCACTTTTTGATATTCTCTGAAATAACAATTCCATTCGAAAAAAACGAAAAACAGCATTTTTGGTTTTCCACGTATAAATCGAGAAGGACGAGAGTCCCCGTGAATTTTTTTCGACCATTGTATTGTACCCATTAAAAATTGATGTGTCTGTGGTTGTATGTGTTTTCATTTGGTTAGTAATCATTTTCGTTTGTACCTATGTTGTCTGTTACATATATTTTAAACATTTTTTCAACATTGATAACTAATGTTTGAACCATGATGATGGATTTAATAAAGTCCAAAACGTTAACAAAAACTAAATTGTTTATCTACGAACATTTTCGATCTCTTTTCCAACCAACAGAAAAAAACGCATTTGAAAATATTATTTGGATCACCAAACCTCGCAAAGCATTCGTTATGGAATTGAATCAGATATCGTTCACAGGATTCCTACACAATATAGTAAATGAAAGAGGTAAAATTTCACTTACATGGAACATTATCATCCTCACTGGTAGACATGTGATGATTTCCCAAAAATTAATCTTTCCTTTCACTCTATCTCACAATACCCTTTCTTCAGAAGATTTCGATATCTGACTGTACTTCATAAAATTTCTTTTGAAATTAATCATATATATTTGAACAAGAAATGAGTAGGTATCCTATTTTTACTGTTTTTTTTTGTTCTGTGGAATTTTTTGTTTTCTAAATTAGTAAAAACCAGTTGCTGGATGGATTTTGTGGACTAATGATACCCAATTCGATAAAGAAAATATACATTGTAAACTGTAAATATATTCGTATGACATAATGGAAAATTTCAAACGAAAGGGTGGTTTTATGGTTTCCAAAGTCAGGACATATATTCATCAAGTAGGTACTCAAATATCAATTTATGATTTATTTATAACTAATTGAAACACATTGGAATATAAACGTAATAACAGTAAAACAACAAATAAAACCTACAGTAGAGAACAAAAAAACACCTGATAGTGAAAATTTATCCTGTTGTCATCACACATATGTTTTATTAAAAATAGAACTTTTAAAGGGTGATGTTCAACTGTATTGCCAAATATGAGCCAAACTAACTGACAAATATAAGACAACAAATATAGCTGAAGCACCAGTCAATCTAATAAATTCTTACGAAGGTTCGACATAGACGAACACTTCAATCTAACAAACCACTATTATAATTTCATTCAGGCATCGTTCACTTTGGTTCTGGGGTTGAATCTGGTCATATTACGCTTGGGTCAAAGACGAAACGGACTGGTTTAAATTTGACGATAGTCGTGTCACAAAATTTTTTGGCGATATCTTGGATTTATTGGAGCCTCTGGAGACACCCTGCATTTCATTATTTGAAATAGAGGACATTGGCAGATTAAGATTTTCAGATGATGTGGTGCTGCAGGTTTTTCCGGGTTTTCCTGCAGCTGAAAATGCAAATGCGCCACTGGAATCCATCAAGTCACCCCGGAGCGCCAATGAATTTTTGGTGTTGTTTCATCATTTGTATTACTTTTTGAAACTTCAGAAATAAACTATCATATTATATTTTGTCAAAGGTTATTTCTATTTTTTATCTGCAGATGATTTTGGAGAGGCAAAATACAGAGTTGAACAATGAAAGAACCAGGATAAATGAAATAGAAAAAAACATGGAACACCTCACTAAAGAAAAACAGAGAGTGCAATTGTTGTGCGACACCATCAAGAAAAGAGCTGACGATGCTGAAAAATCTGTTTCAGATTATTCAGAACAGGTGCGTGCAATGGAAGCTCAGGCTGTTAAAGCAAAGGATTTCGAGAAGTTGGCCAATGGTTTGAGAGAGACTGTGATTGTATTGGAGAAAGAAAATTCGACAATGTCCAAGGAAATTGCCAAATTGAAAGAGCTGATTGAGGTAGGTCTAAAAAAATGTTCAAAGTTTCAAGTTCTACTTATCTGAGATCTGCGTTTTTCTTTTCTTCAAATTAGTTGAAAAGAAATATGAAATATCTATAATAATAATAATAACTTGTAAATTGATCTTCCACTAAGGTAAAAGAAATGCAGTGAAAGCAATAATTTTCGTAACAGTGTATCCCTTTCTAAAAATTCTTCTACGCTATAATATCCCCTTATTAGTTAATAGCTCCTTTATTTGTTTTTCAAATGGTATGTATGATCTTGAGGCAAATAATTGAATAGTATTATGCCATTATATGCAAGTGATTCTTTGAATGTCGATGTCATAAGAAGAGTCATAAAATTAAATTTGAAATTATGTTACAGTGACGAATAGAAATCGGTGAATGCGAGTATGGTTATCGTCCGTCGTCCATCAAAAAAATCAAATGCTTTTCATTTTCTTCATTCAATATTATTATATGATTAATGGTATTACCTCAGAAGCTTTCGTTGGATCAGTTCGAGTACAATCAATTCTATCTAAACTTGACCTCAGAAACCATCTCTGCATAAATTGTAATTTTGAGAAGTGTTTAAAAAATTTTCATGTGCCAATGTTGATACGGTATTTAAAATTTTTTAGAGGTGTTACTAAACAGTTACAATTCATTGTATTGAAGATTTTCAAAAAAAATTAAAAATTGTATTCTGTGCATTCTCAAATGAAATATTCATACAGTTAATAGATATTTGAAGATTTAAAAAAACTATGGCATATCACTCTCATCTTTGAATTTATTATATCACAAAAACAAGTATTTTTTCAAATTTGTGCACTTTGTAGTTCAAACGTAGTACATCAAGAATATTTGATTCATAAACATTTCAAATGTACTATTCAAATGTGTTTCACGTTTACCATCTGTTGCTCCCCAATGTTGATAAGGTTTTTAAAATTTTTTAGAAGTGTTACTAAACAGTTACGATTCATTGTATTGAAGATTTTCAAAAAAAATTAAAAATTGTATTCTGTGCATTCTCAAATGGAATTTTCATACAGTTAATAGATATTTGAAGATTTAAAAAAAGCTATGGCATATCACTCTCATCTTTGAATTTATTTTATCACAAAAAAAGTTTTTCTTCAAATTTTAGCACTTTGTATTTCAAACGTAGCACATCAAGAATATTTGATTCATGAACATTTCAAATGTACTATTCAAATGTGTTTCGCGTTTACCATCTGTTGCTCCCTTTCAAAAGACAACCCTCAGGAACTTGTGCTAACTAAGGATTAACGAGGTTTTTGTGAATTCAGCCTGTTTTCTTCTGGCTGATTACACTTCTAATTCGTCTTTTCAAATTTGATGACATTTACTTTTTGATTTTACATGATTTTCTGTATATTATATCAGATAGTAATATTTTTTCATTCTCATATTCTTTTCTCAACAATAAAAGTTACTGGCTCAATTTTTAAATGATTTATTATCAACAAGCAATGCATCAAAACATCAAGAATTTTTTTTGAGTGAAGCGAAGTATCATTCTGATAAGCTTCAAAGGTTCTTAACAGTATTTAAAATTTTCTATGAAATTTGTGTTTCAAAAACTATATTTTGTTTGTATTTGATACTTGTACAATGATTACTCTTTCAATTTTTTGTTTTCTTTTTATTCTTTTCTACTTTCTTTCAGACAAAAGATGTCATCATGGATCAAAATATAGAAACAAGCAAGAAACAGGAGAGGGAGATACAACGACTGAACAAGGAAAATAAAAATTTATTAGAACAAATAGAAAAATTCCAGGACTTGGAGAAGAAAAGCCAGGAGCTGATGTCCCAATCATCTGTATTGGCAGAAACAATATCAGCTCTCCAGAAAGACCTGATAAACGAGAAAGTGTTCTCTGAAAAGTTCAAAAACAACTTGGATAAATTAGGTCTCACTACAGAATTGATCGAAAACGACGTCGGTGTCATCATAGAGAAAATGTTGGAAAACTCAGAAATTTTAAAAATCGTTACCCCAATCGTGAAAGTGCACATCGAAGGAACCGAAAGCCTGCACAGTATTATCAAGTCTGATATTGAAGAAGAGAAGAATATCGAGTGTCAAAAGTTATCTGCTGAAATATCAAATCTGCAGGTTGTCAACGATACTCTACAAAACGAAAACGCAACTTTGAAGGTGGATATCTCCACATTGAAATCGCAGGTGAATTCTTTGCAAACCCAGCAAACAGCTTTGCAGTTGGCCAACAGTCAACTGGTAGCTGAGAAAGATGAAGTAAGTATTTGTCTCACTCATTGGTGGTAATTCATCGAAAACCTAACCTCCATATCCAAAAATCGTGCTCAATGTGTCATTCAATTCGGAAGTCCTCTAGAAACATTATGAAACTTTTGAAGAAGGGACGGCAAAAATTGTAAAAGTAAAAAAAGTGGTTTCATTTTTTGCAAAAAGTTTCTCAGAAACACTCTTCTCGAACATATGTTCACAGTTTCAGCTGTTTATAACATGTTTAGTTTGTTGGTGAGAGGCATACAAGTTGGAAATAACACAGGTCTGAAAAAAAAACTTTTTGAAAAATCGTTTTGATTTCGTTAACTGATCGTAAAAGCAAAAAACAATGCTACATAGCTAAACTAAGCATAATAGTGATACACAAGTGTTTGCAAAGTGATATAAGTCTTTGTAAAAACGTTTTCTTTTTCCGTCAAAGCTTCTTTTGGTACTTTTTTGGCTGTGTTCTTGTGAATTTTCCTTTTTTAACATCTAACAGTAGTCTGCCGTCATGTTAACATTCCACCGACCTTGGTATCTGCCTTCCATTTCTTTTATGTCTTGATGGAACCGTTCTCCTTGTTCCTCACTTACAGCCCCTAGATTTTCGGGAAGTAGTCCAGATGGGAGTGAAGAAAATGGAGTTTGACACTCATGTTGCAGCCCAACATTTTGTAGTTTTGTATCAATTCAGCAACCAAA
>WOGR01007126.1:0-12586 GCA_015342045.1 Leptinotarsa lineolata
TTCCTAAGTATGATATAGCATTTGCAATCAACAAGATGTTGGTTCTGAATACGATCCTTGCCAATTCTTGGGCTTTTCAATATCACGTGCGTAGGGCATGTCAATGTTTACATCCACTCTATCTTGGATTTGAATTTACTTTAGTCACCCGAATATGATCATAACTATCAATGAACAGTTTTTAGAAACGAAAAAAAAAATGTATTTGGTAAAATTATTCTCTGACCAGCAAGAAAACTATAAGAGTATGGGTTCATCACTATATACATATTATGAGAAATTCCCCACTCCGCGCCTGCCTGTTTGTCGAAAATTCTCGATCGGATTTTCATAAGGTTTTCACCAAAAGAAAGTGAAAGGGTTATATTTTTAGGAGAGACTAATTTTTGGGAAAGAAATTTTTTGGCTTCCTACTTCTCTATCTTGTAACAAAAAAAAATGAGGGATACTTCCAAAGAAAGGAAGAAAGTAATCAATTTCAGGAGGGCTTTTTTTCTTCAAGTTTGTGTCTGAGAGTTACTTCTTTTGCATGATCTACACATCTTTCTATAGAGTTAATTTTTTTGAATTGATTGCTTTCCTCCTATCTTTGAAAGTTTCCCACATTTTTTTGTATCAAGATGTAGAAGAAGAAAGCAAAAAACTTTCCCAAAAACAGTTTTATAGTTATTATCATCTTATATTTTCACTAAACATAAACTTACATGTCCTCCTCCACCATGATGACCTGCAACAGCAATTCCAACAAGAACTGATGTTATTAAGATGAACTGTAGAAAAAAATCAATTTTAGTAATAAATATTTGTTATTTTTCATCATTGAAGAGGTATATGGATAGTTTTGAAATGTTTGAAATGTTTACAAAAGTATATATTGAAAAAATACCGGAATCAGATCAGCACGAAAAAGATGGATAATTTTATATTATATGAAATAATAATAATAATAATGATAATAATAATATCGGGGCTTCAGGGGATAGGGCCTGGCCAGCGCACACTACAGTGAAAAAAAAATAATCGTCTTTATTATTTCCAAAAAAAATATATATAAAAAAAAAGATTGAGGAAATACACCAACAGAAAATTTTTGAAAATAATGGGCGAAGTTCAGTTCCTGAATAAATTCAGCAACTGAACTGTTCTTCCACTTTTGTATTTCAATTGGAATCACCTATTTTTGACAAATTTCTTACTTATATTTTTTACCAATGAATATAATTTTGTAAGTGGCAATATAAATTTGAAAAAAAAAACATTTTCTCAAATCTCAACACATTCTTAAGGAGGGTTCTCATCTCTTGAATAACATTCAGGTACAATATAGAAAAGTATCAGAATTATAATACAAAAATCTCCATATATTCATGAGAAAACTTACAGTTTTCATTTTTGATCAGAACGGCGATTCAATAGACTGACAAGAATTGATACTGATAGAAATTTGTTGGTCCTACTTTATATACCATTAACTTTTAACACTAATTGGTAAAAACTGTTGTCGAAATTGATTCAGTTAGTTTTGCAAGCTGCTTGTTTTGCTCTATTGGTCAAATTTACCTCGCAAGACTGGAACTTGATTGTGATATATACGAGTTCGATACACATTCACAAAGTTATTTTATTTCATTTCTTTCACTTATCTAACACATCGGGAGAAAAAGTAATATTTATTGAATTACAAACATTTGAAAAATATAGTATTTTGATATTACGTACTCTGATCAAACTTCTTCATACAGAGTGTGACATAATAGTGTTTGGTCAAGGATATAATTCAAATATATAGTTTTCTCTGAAGATGGGTAATCAAACCAGTTGATAATCTGTAGGTGTATAACAAAGTTTATTTCAACGGACAAGAAATAATACTGATGATATACGGTTTATCAAAAAATATATTTGCTGTATCGATAATTGATAAATAAAATAGTTGTGTTCGATAACCTAACAACAGATGAGGTTAGTACTTTGATGGTATTTCAGTTATTAACCAATTAACATCAATTTCTATATATAGGCTTTTTATTATGTGAGCATTTTATAACCTTGCTACAAACTTTCCGTAACCTGGCTTACTATATATAGCGTGTTTATTGAACATGCGGCAAAAAATCAAGGGACCATCCCCTGGACTATTTTAAAGATATTTTTTCCTTTGATGATTTTTGATAGGGCGCTTTGTTTCGAAGATAACAATTTTGCTAATTTTAAAATTATTAACGTAGCCGAAATAAAAGTATAGCTTACTACACTGGACCTAACAAGTAATAAAAAATCTAACAATTGTGTTGGTACCTATCAATAACATTCCGATTACTACAGATGGCTGCAGACATTCAATTTGAATAGTATGTCTCGTAAGTGATCATTTGCATGTGTTGAATACGTTGAAACTCATTGACTTTGTCTATTTGATGTGCATTTTCTGTGTTGAATATTTAAAGTCTTGTTAGTGAAGTTCTCTATCATGAACGGCTATAGTAACGCAGAGATGGCTGTTATGCATTTTATTTATGGACTTGCTGATGGAAATTCATTGGAAGCTAGGCGGTTGTACAGGGAACGATTTCCTAATCGTAATGTGCCTGATAAAAAAACCTTCCAAAGTATACATCAACGACTTCGTGAAACAGGAGCATTGAATCGAAATGGAGGACCATGAAGACCAATGACGGTAAAAGTAGAAGAGAATGTGCTGGCCATGATAAAAGAAGATCCAGGTACCTCTACTCGAAAAATTGCACATACTTTGAATGTAAGTAGCGAAACGATTTGAAACATTCTTAGAGACTATTTGTTGTACCCATACCACATACAACGAGTTCAGGCACTTCTTCCTGCAGATTTTCTTCCACGTATTGCATTCTGTCAAATCTCTCAACTAATGACGCTTATTATTTTTAGCGATGAAGCCACAATAACTATGATTGAGCTGAAGAAAATCCACATCAGGTGCTTGAAGATCGCTTTCAACATCATTTTTTGTTAAACGTTTGGGTGGGAATTGTAGGTGACTTCCTAATTGGACCAGTATTTCTGCTAGGAAGACTTCTCGGCGAGGTATACCGCAACTTTTTGGAATAAACGCCACCTCAGTTTGTGGAGGATGTACCCGCGTACCGTCTGAATGCCACTTCCACATTGTTCTTCAAGAAAAAACCCGCAATTATCTCTGTTTTTTCCAAAATATGTTAGAGTTACAAATTTCTTGATTTCTGACTGCTTGACCTGGGGGTTTATTAAATTCACTTACAGAATATTATAGCCCCAAGTCAAACAGTCAGAAATCAAGAAATTTGTAACTCTAACATATTTTGGAAAAAGAACAGAGATAATTGCGGGGTTTTTCAGAAAAAACAATGTGGAAGTGGCATTCAGACCACATGCCAGGCTATCTAATTTCCTTTCCAATGACAAAGATAAAGTGAACAAGATGGATAAATCTGGAATTTATAAGCTCAAGAGTCCCGAGTGTAATAGTGTTTATGTGGGACAATGTGGTCAAAATTTCTCAAAACGGTATGCTGAACATTAAAGGTCCTTCAGACTAGGTAAGAATGATTCAACGTTTTTGAATCATTCCTTGGAATGCAAACACAAGTTCCCGAATCTAAACGATACGGAAATTTTGCAACATGCAAGCAAAGGTTGGAAACTCAGTTATTTGGAATCCTTGGAAATCTATAAGCATAAGAAATGCCGGTGCAATCTGTAAAATGATCAAATCGATCTAGTTTACTCACCGGTTTTCAAATTACCGTACCGACATTGTCGCAGGTAAAAATAATTTAAGTATCTCTGTTATCACCTACAGTGTTGTTATATAAGGAGTAATGTAACCAATCATTTGTAGTTTAAGTATAAGTTTGAAAATGTCCTTATAGGATGAAACTGTAGTAACTTTAGTTACAAATAAAAGTGGTAAAAAACATAGAAAATTTCAATTTTTCATTCTTCATAATTTATCGATCATCTGTTTTGGTTATCAAATTCTTTCATTCAATGGAGGTTCTCTATTGAGTAGTGTATAGTGCATATTATATCTATTTACCATGACTTTCAAATGTAGACTCGTCAGAAAACACATTTTAAAATATTCGGTTCTTCGCTAATTGAATTCAATGAATGTTCGCAATACCGCAATACCGTTTCATAGAGATCTTGATGCAATAAAATTCATTATGGGGATAAACTTCATTTTTGATCAACATTCTATTCACAGAAGTATGACTTAAATCCAACTCTCTTGTAGTTTCCCTCGCACATACATGGTGATTTTAAATTGTTGAAAAAGCATCACCCCTAATTCATTTTTTTTTCGTTTTGTTGAAATTTCATTTACTACTTGCCTATTCTAATATTTGACACTGTCTGTTTCCTCAAATCTTCCTTAAACCCTCCAAATTTCGCACTATGTAAGCAAAGGTTGGAAACTCAGTTATTTGGAATCCTTGGAAATTCATAAGCATAAGTAATGCGGGTGCAATCTGTTAAATGATCAAATCGATCTAGTTTACTCACCGGTTTTCAAATTAGCGTGCCCACATTGTCGCAAGTAAAAATAATTCAGGTAAGTTAAGTACCTCGGTTATTACCTATAGTGTTGTTATATAAGGGGTAACGTAATCAATCATTTGTAGTTTATTGTTTAAGTTTGAAAATGTCCTTATAGGACGAAACAGAGTAACTTTAGTTACGAATAAAAGTGGTAAAAAACATAGAAAATTTTCATTTCTCATTTTTCATGATGATCTCTCACCACCACCTCTACATCCATCAATTTATTGGAAAAATGCTTTTTGTTTTGCAATTTTCTATATTTATTCAAAAGATTGTGGGAAACTTCTAAAGGAAGGAAGAAAGCGATTAGGTTCAAAATAAACGTCCGAAAAAATTACTTTTACATGAACATTCAATCACACAAAAAAATACTGATTCCGAAACTTCGAAGTCTGTCATTGAGTTTGATAATGTTCCATGAAAGTTCAGTTTGTATATGAAAGTGAGTTCTATGCATGATCTACACATCTTTGTAGAGAGTTCATTTCTTTGGCAGTTTCCCACATTTTTTTATAGATATATAGAGAAGAGAAAGTCAAAAATATGGTTACTAGTATCAATCCATTCCAATCTCAAAAGAAAGTCGTACTTGTAGACGTAAAACTACAACATATATATTGAATACTCAACCTGTTTATCCGTCCCGATTATCTTAGAAATGCAATGAATCAACCTCCGCCAATTTCGTCTATCACTGAAACACGTTCATTTCCTCCAGGTCGAAGGCTCAGGAGAACAGTTGGGTTGTCAGTGGCCATTTACAAGGGTTGGATTTCTTGTTCGAGCCCCGAGAAGGGACAGCCGAAGGGCCAGAACTTAGGACAGCGGGCAGACTGGACATGAATAATGCATACCGCAGATGTGGAATACGTGTAAGCTCGACAGAACCCTTCCCATCCCCTTTCTTGTTGCCCTTCGGACACTTTGATATCCACCCGGCATTTATTACACACAGACTCAAAATGGCTGAAGGATATTATCGATATTTGATTCAATTGAAACCAGTATTTGAAATTCATTCTCAAAAAATCTCTCAAACCAATAATTATACAGTATGTATCAGCCGAATGGAATAAATTCGATAACAAACAAGAATTTTTTCTATCTACTCTCTATCTAAGTTACGATGTTATAATTATTTGTGAAACTTGGCTCAATGACTCGATTGATAGTAGTGAACTATTTTCTGACTCTTATTCCGTTTACCGTAATGATAGAGATCCAATTGTAAGTGGTAAAAAGTACGGAGGAGGACTGTTAATCGCAGTCATGAATAATTTTAATGTTATAGTGGAAACTGAGTGGGTAGAACAGGGTATCGTTGAAGACCTATGGGTCAAGATTCATTTAAAAAATGGTAAAAGTGTTAATTTTTGTTGCACCTACATTCCCCCACATGCAAATACTGTTGATATCCGACACTACTTGAATAGGGTAAGTGAAATAGTGAATAATAATCATAATGATTTCTATTTTATCATCGGTGACTATAACGCTCCCGATATGTCTTGGACAAAACATAATAAAGATAATTTTTACCATGGTACGCCAGCCAAAACTATAGATGGAGAAATTGTCGATACTTCCCCTTTTTTAAATGTCAAACAATTCAATTATATTACCAATCATAACAATAGGATCTTAGATTTGTTTTGCAAATGTTGATGATGTGAAAGTAAAGCATTGCACTGTACCGCTGGTGAAGGAAGAATCCCACCATCCCGCGTTGGAAATAAATTCAGAAATTCCTGATATTGTTCTCGCAGAAAAAATATCTCATCAAAGTAAGCACTTTCGGAAGGCTAACTATAACATCATAAACGATAAAATTGGAAATATAGACTGGTATTCTCTCCTAAATAACGCTAAATAAGGGATCTAGGCATTATTCTTGATAAAAAATTGACTTTTGAAAACAATATTGACTATATTGTTAAAAAAGCACTGAGAAATCTTGGATTCTTAGTCAGAAACTGTAAAGATTTTAAAAAACCCGAAAACTGTATACTCTTATATTATTCCATTGTTCGAAGCCACCTTGAGTATGCAACAATAGTGTGAAATCCTTTATATCAAAAATATATAAATAGAATAGAACAGGTTCAAAAAGGTTCATACGCTTCCTAAACTTTGAATTCAGATCAAATCAAAATTTTCCTCCATATACTTCTAGCCTGAAAATATATAAAATTGACGAACTAGAAATCAGACGGAAAATTGCCTACGTCATTTTTCTTAGTAAATTGTTGAACAATAAAATCGATTCAGAATATAGTTTGGCGGAGATATCGTTCAAGACAAATGTTTATTCCATGCGCAATGGTGATTTATTCTAGTTGTCTCCAGCAAGTAGTAATTATTTCTTAAACGCTCCAATATCACGGATGCAACAAATATACAATTCCACTTTTTCCTCTGTTGACCTATTTCACTTACCCCTTTCAAAAGTAAGATTTTCTTGCAGAAACATACTATGCACTAGGTAGGGTAACTGTATTTCTATTTTTATTTGTAAATAATTATCTTTAGTTTAATCTAGCTCAACTCTTTGAATGTAATGATGAATCTTGTAATTTCTGTGCGACTCTATAATTGGAACTTTTGTTCTTTTGAGTTGCCAAAGCTGTAAATAAAGATGTCTTCAAAACCCGCTCATTTTTCTGAAGACCGATTGATAGCCTACAGTGTTAAATAAATAACACAAGAGCTGAAACAAGTTTTTTATTTTCATTCTTGAATTTCTGAAGGTTGACGTAGATAACTCAATCAAAATAGTTGTAGGGTGATTTTTGGTAGTAAGCTTTCTCTCAAGTGTAACATATAATTCAAATGATTATCATCAAATTAAAAAAAAAACAGAGAGGAATCAATTCCTTGATATTGTCTTGAGACTGCGAGATATATACGTATAAGAAAATAAATATCTCGAAATGGAATCTCGATAAATTCATCTCCCCCAGCGTACTTTCAGAGGTACTTTCATACTCTCTATCCCCTATTTCTTACTAGTCCTCATGCCTAGACTCGAATTAGAACAGACCTGTGGAACAAGACCTCCGCGGTTACCTTGCAATGAAAAAGAGTACTACGGATACCACCAAATACAGCGTCGCCGAGTAAATCCAAACTGCTGTGGCAAAGGGATCCAAGAAGGCAAACATGTTCGTGTCTTTTTTGTCTGGATATTTGTGCAAGATACTGACGCCTTGAAAATATAATGTGTATTAAAAATCAATAAAGGCGTTTCAAAAGAGAATAACTATTCATAAAGCTTGGTGTATATTCTGAACCAGTTCAAATTCGAATTCAAAATATACTTTATATCATAACGAAGATGGGATTCAAAGAGGAAATGTTGAACCATTCCAGCTACTGCAGATCCGAGCTCTAATGCAACGTATGATTGTTAGAGGCATGCCATAAAATTGTGGTATTATCAGAAAATAAAGTAAATTTTTCTTGGATGTTAATAGACGATATGTCATTGATGTAAATTAAGAATAAAAGTGCCCCCAGTACTAAACCTTGTGGGACCCCGCAAGTAATTTCACCTTCATTTGAGTATGAAGTGGTTTTGACAATCTGGGTGCAAATCACTTGAGACTTATTCCAGTTATACCGTATTTTCTGAGTTTCCGTGAAAGAATTTTGTGATTCACGCAATCAAAAGCTTTGGTTGTATCACAGAAGACCGCAACCAATGTTTCCTTGTCATTTATGTATAGAAATAAAAGTATTGCATCGGAAGTGTTTTTTTGCTTCTGGAAGCCAAACTGGCAATCACTTATTATTTTTGTAATGCGCTGTTCTGGAATCTTTGGTGTAGTAATGAATCTTAGTGGAGTTTTATACCAACACCAAACCGTTATTTTTAACACCTCGACACGTGTTTCGATCACCAGTTTAATCTTCCTCTTGAAGATGATTACTTGGTGCAAGAAATCAAATCAATCTTTTCACCTCATCGTTTATAACAGTCGAATCTTTTTCAAATGTCTCCCAAAGTTTTTGGATCTCATTCCTTAACCATAATTTATAATCCTGGAGGTTAATTTCTCAACGAAATGACACTTTCATAAGGTTTTGTTATTTCCAAGAGGCTCAATTTCTCGTCAGAATGTGTTTGTACTGTTTTCTTACTGCCAGTTACTTGATAAAGTGTTGTTTTTCGAATATTTAGGTATTATGTTTCCTATTGATTTATTTCTGAACTTGTGGGCCCCTGTTTGTATAACTTTGAAAGGTTTTCTCAAGTCGCTTGAGCGCTGGCTCACAGTGAGTTTCTCCAGTCCTCAGACCTCAATAGAATGCTTGCTGGAAAAAAATTTAGCTCCGATGAAGGAGTAATGATCGAAACAGGACTATTTTGAGGCTAAAGATAATTCGTATTATAAAAATGGTTTCGAAAAATTGTGACCGCTATAATTATTGTATCGCCCTCGAATTACATTGAATAATGACATCAAATTGTTTCAAAAATGTTTTTTTTGATGATAGCCTACGAATTTTCCAACCCAAAATTATTTTTGGATCAAATATTTTTTTGGCAATTCGATATCAGTCCCAAATACTTCGAAATACAAACTCTACAATGGTTTCAACCATTTCATTTATGAAGGTGAGTCGTGTGAACTCAGATAAATTTTTTGATCCGAAAGGTTTTTATTGGAAGACGAGTAACAGGCAATCGCTTACCTAAAGTCATGAAGGGCATACTGAAATCTACAACTTGCTGACGTTGATGCGTAATTGTCAAATCGCATATAGCCAGATGTGCTTTCTGAAACAGATACGTTTTTGAATCGAAGATTATTTCATGGAAATAGTTGATTTAATATTCTCCCCACCTTATCTAAGAGATCCCCAACTAATCCATTCCACCTTTTTTTCTCGGGGTCATAATTGCCATATTTGTTATTGAACGTTAAATATAATTCATATTCGAAATCAATAAGTTCGGCTATTTGATCCATTAAATCTTTAGAGAATCCCTCGTATCTATCATTGCCAACTAATTCCTCGCCGTTTTTTGCCTTAACTTCCATTAGATACGGTTCTCCTATTCTGTAAAAAAAAAACAAGAAAACGTTCTTTTTAACAGTATAAATACAATAACTGAGACCCCAATATGAATAATAACAAAATAGCCGAAAAATCTATTCACTGGATGCGAATGAAGATCATTGGAATTTTCAAGGGATAAATTCGACTTCAGTATCTGCATCATCTGAAATAGAAATTGGCTCGGTAGAAATACCAGTGACCCAATATGAAAAACATTTTGAGTTCTCATGCTGTAAAACTACTCTGAACAAAGAACCTTGTTTTATAGTATGCTCATACAGATCTCCGTCAGATCTCGACTACTACATAGACAGTATGGGTCAAACTTTAGAATTTATTGCAAATCGCTCTAGTTATATCATAGTGTGTGGTGATTTTAATGTAGATTTCACGAAAAATGATAATGACTCATTGTCTGTATCGCAATTGTTTCTACAATATGAAATAACCCCAAGAATAAACTCTCCTACTAGAATCAGTAAGATTTCGTCAACTATGATTGATAACATTTTCACAAATATACCTTCAAATATATCAGAGTGCATAGTTTATAAAAGTACAATATCTGATCATTTTAGTCAAATATTGAATATAATGCACGATATCGAATTGAAAAAGCAAATTCATTGTAAAAAACCAATATTCTCTGATGCAAACATATCAAGATTCATTACAGCACTGTCTACTGAAACCTGAGATGAGGTCTATGAGACAAGCAGTTCAAATAGTAAATACAATAACTTTCAAAACACTTTTTATCACCACTTTAATCTAGCTTTCCCTCTATCTGTAAACGAAATTTAACTAAGGATAATTGAATAAATTCTGAAATAAAACAATATTCAACCTATGTTCGCGATCTCTACCATCTTTATATTGAAACAATATACATTAAATATCAACAAGAAAAGGGTGCATATAGAAAATTTTTTCAGATTACAAAACATCAATAAATGATAATCGTATAACAAATTTCAATAATGAATCGAAAACAATGTGGAACATTCTGAAGAATACAAATGACGCTTAAGTAACAAATAGCTGTATCACAATCAAAACAGAAAACAGCACGATGTTATCAAACCCAAAGGAAGTGGCCACGTTATTCAACAACCACTTTACAATTCAAATATGCAGTAAGAACTCAGATAGAACCGACTAATTATACAGAAATATTCAATATTTTGAATGACCTATAATCAGAATTTGCTAGTGAACTTGACTCCATTCCCCCTTTGATTCTAAAAATGCTGGGAGATAAATTTGTGATCCAAAGTTAAATGCAATAAATGAAAGTCTGTTATCTTCCCAGATAAGTTGAAAATAAAAAGAGTAATACCGATCCACGAAAAAGGATCGAAAACGGATTTAAATAACTATAGACCAATATCCGTTCTACCTTCGCCTTCAGAGGTTTTTGAGAGAGTAATCTACAAGCGATTGCAAACATTCCTAAACCTAAATAAGATACTTGCTCCACAACAATACGGATTCAGACAAAGGATGTCAATAGAATTTGCAATTCATAATGCGATTACAAAAATTATGAATAATATTGAAGAAAATAAGAGGGTAGGAAGCTTGTATTTTGATCTATCAAAGGCCTTTGACATGGCCAGTCATACTATTTTACTAGATAAACTAGAAGAATATGGAATTAGAGGCAATGCACACGACCTTATTAAATCATATTTGTCTTGAAGATACCAAGTCGTAGACATTCATCAAAATTACCTACAAACTTATTCTGATAGAAATCTCATCACTCAAGGAGTTCCACAGGGGTCTATTTTAGGACCAATATTCTTTTTGATATACGTGAATGACCTTCCACAGTCACTTGGTGCAGGTCTAGTCTGTCAATTCGCAGATGATACGTCGGTAACAGTGTCTGGGTCTGATTCAAGGGCTCTCTCCAGAGAGTTATCTGAGGTAGCGGAAAAAATGTTCAGGTGGTGTTCAGAGAATGGATTAAAATTGACGGGACTAATCCATTTCAAAACTTTCCACAAATGGCGGGAATCCATCTATGTCAAATTGGATAGTAAATGTGTTCCAGAAATAAACGATTTCAAATTTTTGGAGGTTGATAGCAGTATCAGATGGGACGCACACATGAATGAATTGAACTCAAGGCTCTGTTCTGTAGCAGGAATAATTCGATCTACAAGGGACCAAGTCTCGTTGAACAGCATAAAGGTATGTTACTATGCACATATTCAATCTATTATTCAATATGGCATTAAATTTGGTGGCACATCTATTGAGGCGAACAAAATATTCAAAAGTCAAAAGTATATAATTCGCTCTATGTTGAAATTACCTTATGGGTCAACATGTAGACCATACTTCAAAGAACTTGCTATATTAACCGTTCTGATACTTTCTTCAATTAGTAACTTTTGCAAAAAAACACTACCACATCTTTACAAGGAACTATGATCATTTTTCTGATCAAACGGCAAAAAATACTAGAGGAAGAACCGACCTAAGTATACCAAAACACATAACATCATTCTATGTGAAGGGATCCCACTATAAAGCTATTAAGGCATATCAGCCACTCCCAACTGAAATAAGAAATACTCAGTACTTGAGAAAATTCAGAATCCTAACGATAGAGTATGTGAAAGAAAAAATTATTACAGTTTCAACAGCTGGTGTAGTTGTCTCATAAACTTTTAAACTACAACAATTTTTATTAGATGTCTTTTTGCGTACTTCTATGTACTTTTAGTCAGTTAGTGAATTGAATTGTAACCTTTGTCACTGTACATACACTTTAATGCATTGTTTTATAACCTCTGACGTGCTATGTCCTCAGTTGATTTTATGGAAATAAAGAATATTATTATTATTATTTTTTTTCACCGTAGTGTGCGCTGGTCAGGCCCTATCCCCCGAAGCCCCGATACATTCGGGAGGGCGCGCCAGCATTAGCAACCAACGACCACTCCCC